>NEWO01000340.1:140999-155834 GCA_003013225.1 Phalaenopsis aphrodite | reverse complement strand
TAGAATGGCTAATCAAAGGTTAGATTTACATGAAGGCTTGTTTAAGTGCTATAATTAAGGTTATTTGGATTGTTGAATTTGGGTTGCATTGAGCCAAATAAGAATGATGTTTAGAATGTTGTTTATTGGAGTTGAATATATAAATTAGGTATTGAATTTGAATGGGATCTAAACAATATTTTAGAGATAGTTAGAGGTTGATTTTGTATTAGACATAGAGTTGATTATTTGTTAAATTTAGATAAGAATATGAGATAAGTTGAAAAACAAATGAAATTGTTTGATTATAAGATTTGGATGTAGGTTTAAACTTACTTTGGATTTTAATTTGATTTTGCATGTGTTGAGTTTGAATTGATTTCAATTTGAATGTTTGAATGAAGTTTAAATTTATGTTTTATTGATTTGAATTTAATTTTTTTATTTCATCTTTGAATTTAATGATTTTGAATTTGATTTTAATTATATTTGATTTCTTTTAGGAGTGGCTCAATCATTACTCAAAATAAACACAGAATCAATTTGTGCTCATTTTCAACCAAAGGAAAAAAGGTAGAAGAGTGGCCCAAGGTGATTGGGTGGTTCCCACAGGGTCTCTCCAAGATTGATTAAGCCAAATGGTCGGTTTTATCTTATGAGATGAATATGTCAAAGCCATGAAGTCAAGTCAATGGGTTTCCTAAAATAGGTCAAAAGATCTATAGGAGCACTCGACCCTTAGTTATAATAGCTTATCATGATCAACTCAACCCCAAATCATGTGCTAAGGATTAAGTCCAAATTTATGTTAAATAAAGGGAATGAAGTTTTAATTTTAAGCCCTAACTTTAGGTTTCAAACATTCACTGGTCATTTAGGATACCTTCTAAGAAAATACTAACGCTAGAATGGGGAAGGAAAGATATATCTCACCAAAAGTGCGATCAACAATCTAATGAGCTTAGTTTTCTATGTGGGCACGTCCTAAAAAAATGCATAACTCTCATACAAAAAGATTAATAAATCCTCAATTATTATTACTTCCACTATATTATTCAATAATGTTCATGCTTAAGAAAACATACATTTAAGGGTTAGGTAAAGGAAATGACTTATTATTAGATCAACATGATGTTATACACTATTTGTCATTAATGATAGGGATTTCTTAAAGTTCTTACAACCTTCAAACTTTCAAATGCTTTTATCAAAATTTCACAAGTACTCTCTTTTCTCCTAAAGTTTTTTGGAATCTTACAAAATCTATCTTAATTGTAACACATCAAAATTATTACATTGATGTAAAAATCAACATTGATGCATGTATCACAAATTTTACACCTAACATTGATAGTAAGGTAACATTTAAACTCTATCTTTGATAGTAATTAAGATATATAATCATATTATATTAGATTACATGTTAAAAATAAGATAAATTAAGTAAAAAGTGCACAAAAGATACTAGGACATAAGTTTTTGAATTCTAATTTCAATGGTGTAAAATGTTTAAGAAATTTCATTCATTTTCATGTTTTAATAATTTTTCTACGATAAAAAAATGCAGAAATTATTGACAAATAATCAGTCAAATATTTTTCTAGGCAAAATATATTTTTTAAAAATTAAAAATTGTTATTAAAAATCTACACATTCATTAGATCTTTTAAGAGTTTTTAAATTTGTTTTGATAAATAGATAGATTATTTCAAAATTTTTAAATATGTAATTAGCAGAGTGATATATTACATAGTAGGTATTTATTTATTTTTTGCTATTTCAAATGATAGTATTTTTGCATGAATAAATATATGGCAGTGGATGCCATTGTTCTCAATTAAAAAAAAAAAGATTTAAATTCTTTAATGAGCAATTTGACTATAGGAATTTATTAATCATGAAATGGTCATAATTTTAGCATTGAGATATTTTTAAATATTTTTTTTTCAAAAATTAAAATAGAAGGATTTCCTGATAACAAAATATTATGGGAAGATGGAGCTGAACATTATCATTTAACTAAAAGATTGGAAAAATAATTATATGAAAGCATTAAAAATAACAACATAATTAAAATAAAAAAAAGAACTTAACAAATAAAAAAAATTATGATTTTTTTAGGGAATTCTTCTGTTAACATCTCTGCATTGCCGCACTAAAGATATGCATTTCAATCATCTTTTAAATAGAATACTCTAAATTTTGACATTATAGAGAAAATTAGAACATCAAAATAGGATAAAAAACTTTCACATTAGATACATTAATTTTATTATGTCTAAACAAAGGTAATCAACTTTCTTTCAAGTAAAATAGAAGAGTGTTGTAGTAGAGATTAAAAATTTAAGAGGCAATCAACTTTTTCTATGTAGTATTATAAGGTAGTATGGTCAGATAAGTGAGAAAACCAGTAAGGAGAAATGGAACAACTCATCCAAGATAATATTAGTCCTCTATAAATTCATATTTTGAACACACCTAGATATGCCCCAACACTAATGACAATAGCTAGCTAGTGGTTGCCCAAAATAGTATTAGGTCAAACAAGCCAATTTTGGTATGTTTGGAGTTCTCAAGGCTATTTTGATGTTTTCAACTTAATTTTGAACCTTAAAATTTTAATGAAGCATTTATAATTAATTTTGAGCAAAATTTAGAAGTTTGGGGGTACAATTTTTCAATAATTTTTTGTTTAAATGATGTCAAGACTTAAAAAATTATGATAGAGAATTTCACTTTATCACGACTCTAAGAAACAACCATGTTGATGCCTGGGAAATATTTCATGTAATATTTTTTAGTTTATAATTTTTATTTTTGATGATACAAACTTTGGTGTCTTAAAGTTTGAGGGGGAATGATGCATTCTATAAAAAATCACATGATCTTGCACTAATTTTAATGTAAATTTTGAATTAAAATGTTTTGGAGTTAAATTTAGGATTTTTTGGACTTTAATTTGTATAGATGTATCGTAAATTTAATATTCCAATAAGAAGAATCCAACAATAATAATTTTGCTCAAATTTGAGTCTAATTAACTTAAATCAAGGCATTGAAGCATGGAGAACTTTGAGATATTAACTAAATGATCAAGAAATATTTGAATACTTGTTTTCAGTAAAATCAAGCATCCATATGAAAGGATTTCAATAAGCATAATATCATTTCATTTAGGGTTCTTACGGCTCTTCAATACTAAAAGAATGATTTTTATTCAAAGAAATTGATATAAACCATTTGAAGAAATATGATAGATTTTGGCCAATTATTAAAATTATACTCTTAAAATACTATACATAGACTCCATTCTCTATTTGGAGGTCAACTCAAAAGAAGTGAGCTTAGAGATCTATACTTTTGCATATCGATGATCACCACTAAGAAACCTTGTCATTTGACTATCTTTGTCAGTTCAAATTTGTTCTCTATAACCCAATTGTCACCATTTAACTATCAATATTGGTTCTTCTTCTCTCAACCATCATCATGCATCAATTATTAATTGATTGCCAATATTCAATTATTAATGCCATCACCCTTTACTACCTTTTTAAAATTATGAGTGAAAATTATAGAAGATCATGTTTGTGTTTTTTTTTTCTAATCATATCTTTTTTAATTTACGAGAAGAGTGAACCTTTATAATCTTTATAAACTTACTTGATCATTTTTTTGGGCCAAAACCTATGGGGTTTTCTCTTTTTAGATTTTTCACATTAAAATTTTAATTTCTCCCATGAAACTCTTCTCTTATTGGTATGTGCATAGATCAAAACTAAGATGTTAAACTCTACACTAAAATTACCAATATTCTAACACATATGACTAAACTATTGCAGAAATGAATAATTAGATAATATCTAGGGGTGTCAATTTGGGCTAGTATGTTAGATTTTGGTCATACTTGAAACTTGACATCAATTTGCATAGCCCAAACCCAAGCTTTAAATGTGTTAAAAATTTTACTCAAATACCTCTTGCCTTCACCCTAACTAACTAAGTAGAGTAACTCTTTTAATGTACTTAGGTTCATGTTAATACATAAAATAACACTAGAGAGGATGTTTACCCACTTCTAAGCGGGCAGTGAGAATAAAGAAGGATTGAAACAGTTGAGTTACTTGCTGGAGACTTGACTTTGTTGAGTTTGGTTGCATTTTAGATATGGCTGGGCAAAGTAGTGAATTGATTGGAGGGCATGGTATTGAGAATGGGCCAGAACAGAAATGCTGAACTCTATCCCAAAATATTGCATAACATAGAGTGGAATCATTTAGTGGGTTACGACTTACGACAATAACTTAAAACACATAAAGTTCACTATTGTAGTAGCTTTTTAGTGCATGTATTGTGTGAAATGGATCAAACATGATTTAACTTAAACCTGACTACCGAAAATTGAATGGGTTAGAATGCTAGCTTCAAACCCTAACTGAAACTTATTCATGATAATTTAAATTCAACTTTTTTGAGATTGAACTGTGCCAAATTATTTATTGATATTTCTAAATATAACTAAACAATCTTATGAATGTTTTACAGTTTAGATGATATTTAAGTTTATTTTATTTTTATTGTTTATTTGAAGTAAAATATATTTGGTATGTTGAAATTTTTTTATTTTTATTTTTTATGTTTATTTAATATTGATCATTGAATATAAATACATATTTAACTAGCTTTGACAGAGAGAAGAGGCGGGTGGTAATCGGTGGTAGCCGATGATGACGATAGCGATACTAGTTGTTTTATATAACCACACAACATTTAAAATATTTTTTAAGTATTAAAATTAAATTTTTTTGATAAAAATTTAAACATTAACAAATATTAAAAACATATTATATTTAAAAAAAATTGGCATGCAATATTGTTTAATAATCTTGGTATATTATCTAATACATCAATCATTTTATTTAATAATTTAATGATATTGTTGAATAACATGTGATTTGTTAAAAAAACATATCTTAAACTCGGTTGGCACAAAATTTATAATAAGAAAATGCTTTTTGGGGGGAGCATAATTGCAGCAACCGCTGAATCGGCTTCCCAATTTTCTTCGTGAGGGCAGTGGGTTGTTGGCTGATATGTGGGCCCCACATCGCCATGCAATCAGCCGTTCGATGGATGACCCCTCTCTCACTTCAATCGACTTCCCCCATCACATTGACCAGCTACACTGCCGCTTTTCTCTCTATCTCTCTCTCTCTCTTCCTCGGCCCGAGAGGGATTCCGATTCCTCGCCGGCGGCCGCCGCCGTGATTGATCCGACGGTTCTGGTGTCGCTCCGCCGTCTGATCCGCCGGAAGTAAGTCCGCGTTTAAGGTAACGGACAATTAATTTTCTCTCTTGAATTTCGCAGCATTTGAGGGTTTTTCAGCTTTTTTGGGCTCAGAGTGAGACAACTTTGGAATTTTTACTCGGGACTGGAGGGAATGTGAGCAATTGGAGAGATAGAGAGAGTGCAATTTAGCTTTATGGATGTTGTAGTTTTTGCTTAGTTGGATTCTGTAGGTGGAGTTTGACTGCTATTATTGCTGCTAGGTTCGTCGAGCTGATGGTTGATTTCTGGAAGATATTAATCATTATTATGCACTCTTGCTCGCTTCGGTTAACCTAATCGAGTCATAATGAGAACTGAAAAATGTTTCATGAAGTGGCTGAGCTGATTGAGACCTAGGTTGAAATGCCCACAACTAGGAATTTATCAAATTTGAAGTCTGCCCAAAACCTATAATCGCTTGGAATCAAATATCAAATAATTCGACTTGGATTTAGGTTGAAAGGATACCTTAGCACAATGCTCTTGAACTCATCTTGAACTGACTCGAGGGACTCATGAAATCACCCATTAAGAGTGGTTATTTGCCATGAAGAACTCATTGAGTTATTCAAAATATTTGCCAGACGAGTGGAGGTTTTTGCCAGGAAAAAACTTGCCTATGGTACTAGTCCTCAATCTAAAACTTGCTTGAAGTTCCCTGACTTATGGACGCCATAAAATTACCTACTCAAAGTCTAAAACTGTGCTTCTATGTAAGTATGCTATGTAGTCAATTTATAACCTTCCTTCATCATATACCTCTCCTATGATAGGGTCTCATTATTTGAACGCTGAAATATGAAATTTGAGAGAATTGAAAACAAAATTTCATTAGAATTCTAAAAGCTTTTTTTTTTGTTTAAATTGTTCTTTTGTAGGAGATGGCTCAGTTTGACTTGTCCTTTTCTATTCAAAGGGGTTTGACTTGGTTCCTTGCAAATCAATTATCTAAAAGATTCATTAAGACACTCTCTCTCGCTCTCTCTCTCTCTGCTCCTTTGGCTTGGTTAATTTTTCTATTCTAGTCTTGGTATTTTTACATAAACAAGCATTGAATCCAACAATTATTGCTGTATTATTTCACACACTGATGTTTAACAATGATGTTTATCGTTTTTCAATTATTTTGTCACAATGCATCTACTCTCCCTGCTTCATGTAACATTTAAAATCAGGGCTAATATAATAATAGAAATATGCAATTGGTAACATGACTTGGTGTTATGATGCTTCAACTTTCGGTATAAATTTTGTGATAACTATATAATATTATGGTAGAAGCAATAAAAATCCCTTTGGTTTTTGTTTGGTTCACAAAAACCCTATCTACTTGAGCAAAATTTTTGAAGATAGTGCCAATCTTAAAGCATTTATAGGATTTTATCTTTGGTTGGCTTAATTAACTTATTGAACTGGTTCAGAAAAGTCAAAGGTTGCTTAATCTCTTTAAACCAATGCTTTGAGGGGCTCGAGTTGGCTATAGGATCAGACCGTTCAAGCCAAACTTCTTCCTCTCTATATGGGACTTGCACCTATGCAATTATTCTTAATGGTGCATGGTATCATACTTGTAGATGGTTTGGGCATGACATTTTTGCTATTTGATGGGAAATCAATGAAAAGGTGCTTTTTGACAACTAGAATTGTTGTCTCATGCCCTCCACTAATTGGGAAATATTCCTCCGAAGTTTTGCAAATTGCCATAGATGAGGAGTCATAATTACTTTTGAGAATGGAGTTCACAGTTGCCAAATCAATGATGAACAGTCATTATTAAATTTATTATTGATTATGATATCAAAAATTTAGACATATCTTTTCCTGAGACTCTTCTTGTTGTTTTTTAGTGTTAGGAATGGTTAAACTCATTGTCATTTTTGTGGATGACATTGTAATGTGTGGATTGAATGACATTTAATGAGAAAAAATAGGGTCATTGGACATAGATACTTCTTGTGAGGGGAGTTTTGACGGAAAGGAGAATAGTGGAACCGAAAATAAGGGGGAGTGGACCATACAAACATGAGCAATTTAAGTGGTTTTGGCTTTGTAGCCTAAGATTAGTTAATGCAATAGGGCTTTAAGTACAAGGAAATCCACTTCATTTTGATAGGGAGAAGGATTAGGGAGAAATCAAAGAGGTGTTTATAATACTTTTCGGGTTTAAAACTTAGACTTAATAAATTGTAGTCCCTATCCATACAAAATCTCCATATTTATAAGATTCTTCCTCCATTCCATTGGCTATAGAAGATGAATGATTGTTGGTGAAGAGGAATAGGAGACCAACAATCAAAGAATGTTGGTTGCTGGTGTTATTGATCTATGTAGTGACTCAAGTCATATAGTTGGTGGCCATATGCTGTCTGGGATTGACTTCAAGCTTAGTTGCCCTAAGCATACCAAGTCATACTAACTAGACCTTGTGGGGCCCATTTTAGCTGATTATTCTAGAGATGCCACATTGTCCTAATATAGTGGTAGTCATATTGAGTGTCACGTCTCCTTTCAAGCTCTATATATTTAAAAGCTAAAAATGACAATCACAACATTTTTAGTACTCCAATCACCATTGTAGTTTTTTTATTGAAGTTTTTGACCAAAATGTTATCGTGTCGAAATTGAGAAGAAACAAACTTTCGGGCTTGGATGATCCACAAAACAGTAAACTTCTCCCTTTTATCTTTGCCAATATAGAAGATGGGGATGGATACCATTTTCAGGATGTTCGAGGCAATATATTCTTAAACCAACAACGGACAACAAGAGAAGCAAAATGACTCTTGTTAGTGTAGGCAAATTGCTTAGAATTTGGCTATCAAACATTTTCCCTTATCAGATATTAAGGTTCAATAGGCACCTCTTACTTGTAGTTTTTTCATAATTTCTGACAGCATGAGCTCCTCTGTTTTCTTTGCTTGATGAATGTGTTGCTTGAAGGAAACTATTATTGAGAAAGGGGGGCATGTTTAAGTAAAGTTTGACCTTTAGTCATAAAATGGTCAAATGCTATTGGTATTTGTGGAATTCTGGAGGAACTTTCTTTGAAGGAAAAACTCTCTGATTTTCCCATTAGGTAAAGTTGTCAGGTAAATGATGTAAAGTGATAAACTAATAGGAGTTTCATAGTGTTGTAGATAAGAAGTTTGTATGAATTAAAGAAATTTTCCTTCACACGCTAATGCTATATATGTTTCTTCAAGTGCATCTAGGAAGCCTTTTTATTTTTTGTATTCTTTAAATGGTCTGATGTTCTTATTCCTTTGAAAAAACGGTGAACCCATTATAATCACTTTAGATGTTTCTTTCTATTTAGTTAATATTTCCGATTGATATTTTGTAACTCTTTTGGGTTATGTTATTATTGTCCTTAGAAAGAAAAATTGTTCTTTTCTTTATGAAATAAATAGAGAAGGAAATATGTGAGACAGTATATTGCTGAAGGTTACATTAATGAAAAATGTTTGTAATAAAGCGAAGCTTGAAATTATAAAAAAACGAGATAAAAGAAAGAGAGTGTAGCAGCGAATGTTGTGAGATTGTGATATTATGTCAATGAAGGCCGTAAGATTGTGGGAATGTAACAATGAAGACTAGTGTAATAGAAATACAATAAAAGGAAAAGTGTAAACCCTTGATATCATGAAAAAGATTAGAGAGTATAGGTTGAGTATCATGCTCGAAGATTTGTGTTGTATTTATACAATTTTAGAAGTGGTTTTGACAAGAAATATATAAAATTAGAGAATAATAATCACATGATAATTATAATAGTTTATGAATTGATGAATAGGTAGTAGGGATCTCATGGGTACCTTTATCCCACTAAGTGAGGTCGGCTACATGAATTCTTTTTCTCAATTGCATCCTATTTTGTTTCATATTTAATTCTAATAAATTAAGATCATTTTTTATACAATATGCCCAAGTCATCTTACGTCAACCTCTGCCTTTCTTAACATAAGTCAAATCTAAGGGTTTGTTTGGGGCAGCTGCAGATTATTTATAATCCGCTTATTTGCAAATTATCCTGACAATCTGATAATTTGCAGATTGTCCAGATAAACTAGTTGGTTGTTTGAAGGAGCTTATTCAAAACAACTTATTTGCAGCTGTTTTTGGATAAATGATAATTCTACCCCCGTTAAGTAATACTGTTTGCAATAGAATTGTCTGGGAAATATACTTGATACAACAGAAGCAGAAAATCAATACAAACAGTTGTAAAAAATAAGATATGATCCTCACTTACGCGTGAGTATCAAAACTGATAAAATAAAAAGGAAAACAATTACAAATTTAATTAAAATTATTAAAGTGCTGATTTTAAAATCCCTGAAGACGTATGCCATCAACTGCACTGTTCTCCTGTGAAACCATCATATCGTGATTACTGTCGGCAGTGAAATATGTCAGAAAATCGGCCTAATGTAAGAAACGACACCTCGCAATGACAATCGTAGAACTGTCTCCCATAATTGTGAGCTTGACGTGACGTGAGTAAGGGAGCCTTAGTCCACAGTAACACTACACAACTCGGGAAGTTTCTGAAATCCTGGAGCTCATGTTTCTAAAGAAATAAAAATAGAAAAATCATTAATCTGATCCAAAAAATTAAATTAAGGTTTAGATATCTACAAGATAATTAAATTAAAAGAAAACCATATCGAACAAAAAAACATAAATAAAAAAAATGTGAGTATGAGGTCTCAGACAACTAACTACACCAACCCACGAGTTTGTCACTATAAGGAGACAGTGAACCTTGAAAAAAAATGAATTTTTGGTTGCCTTTAACCCATGTGGGACGAATCTCCTGGGTTACATGTGCTTATCACCAAAAAAATCCATTTAGTAGATCCTCATATACCGATGCACTGAAAAGAAGAGATGATCAAAGTTGCCTTCTTTAGGATTTCACACGCCATACCAACGGGATACGAACTTCCTATGCCAGATGCGCATATCTCTTAAAAAACTTCATCCATGAAAACTAATCTCAAATATGTGAGTATTATAAATTCAAAAGTATCAATAAAACAAACGAAATACATAGTAAAATCATAAATTCCATCGTACAACGAAATACATACTACAAAATACATATAGTCTGAAAAATAAAGAATATTGAGTCAATCAACAACCATAAATAACATTTGTGATACACTCCCTCAAAACAGCTATCTCGGCTCCACTTTCGCCGTCTTGAGTGTCAAATTCAGTCGACTCTCTCTCAGCCTCAGGTATAGAATGCCCAACTTGAAATTCTAAAGGTTCCGGAGAGTCATGCATCTATTCATCGTCAGATATACTGAAATCCGTATCTAACCGAGAGGGATGTCGTCAGATGAAGTTGTGGAGTGTCTTAGTGGCCACCACAATATGCACCTGTTTGGAAAATAAGTACGACGACATATCACGTAAGATGACCAATTTCTTCTGTCAAACCCCAAATGTTCTTTCAATCACCCGCGTATGGAAGAGCGTCGTTTGTTAAACATTTCTTTTCTATCATGGGCAGTGTCACTTGATTTCACAAAATCAAGAATATGGTATTTGGTGTTTGAATAGGGCTTCAAGTACCCCCTTTGCATCGGATATCCAACATCCACCAAATAATATTTTCTATTATAAAAGAAACTATTAGTGACAAATAATGCATATAACTAGTAGGTTTAAATAACTAAATAAATCTGGAGGCGAGTGAGGAAAACACTGCGTACTATTTCTAATTGCATAAGAAAAAAGACGACTGTCATGTGCACTCCCTTCCCATCCAACCCTCACAAATGTGAAACACATGTTGAAGTCACATATGACCATGATATTTTAGGTAGCTGAACCACTCCGATCAATGTACGCCATATTTTCGTGGTTGGGTAGTTGGGCAACGTGCGTACCGTCAATTACCCCAGTGCAGTTCTGCATAGCATCATCAGAAACTAATTACATTCTGAAGTGAACGTAACACTGATAAAACTTACATTGAAATATGACATGTAATGGGGATCTTTAACAATTTGTTAGGGAGTAGTAGCGAATGATGAATTTTCTTGCTTAATGATGTGTGATGCTAAGCTAACAAGTGCTTGCAGACCTTTAGAGAAGTATGAGCTAATTATTTATGAGGAATGTTGGAATAGCTCCATAGCTCTTCTAACTTATTCGTTCTAAGATAGAATGTATATTGTTTTTGCCAACACCTCCCTAGTTGTCGTTCTGGAAGAATCTTGGAGGTCGTGGTTAAGACATAACTCGTGAAGGAGATCCAGAAAAATGGGTGCACTTAGGCGAAAAATTATGTTAAACCTTATCGGATGTCTGACAAACATCTCACCCACTTATTTATCTCCGACAAAGGAAGAAGTAATGCGTGGTGTTCGAGCAGTGATTGAGCAGTATTACTCCAACAATAATATGACAATCGTCACAACCCATGTAATTCTTTTATGACGCTCTTGCTGTCGATCCATTCTAAAGAAGTTAGTTGTTAGAATAAAAGAAAGTGTGGAACAGTAATAACACTAAACTGAAATGACAAATATCAACGACTTTAAAGCTCACAAATCAATTACAAATGGTTGTTCTGAAAAATAAAGAAAAGCGTAGAAATTCAATACAAACAAAAACTATTGACATCAACATATAAAACAGACTCGTTCTTCAATCAATACACGTAAATATTCAATACGTAGCTCGGGCCGCTGCATCATGAATATTTAATTTTGGATCAAGTCCTTAAGCAATTTAACATATTTTACATAAACGCGCATATCATTCACAACTTCTGGAAGAGCATCTAAAGCTATGATAAAATCTATGATGGTGTTGTCAGGTGTAGCGGCAAGTGGCTGAGCTGCAAAAACATCAATCAGTTTATCTATTGAGCTTTTCACAAAAATTTCGTTTTCTTTCCTCCATTTCTCAAGCCTGAGCCTCTTTGGCTGACAACTGGACTCTGTCTCTCTTTGGTTAGTGTTAGGCCCTTCACCAGAACCTGAACCTGCTCATGTGGCAAGTCATCAACTATGTCTGCAAACCCCTGCTCACTTGGGTTGAATGTATGCTGACTCGTCGCAATAACCCGCTTGAACATTAAGTTCAATTTATCTTCCAACTCCGGGTCAAATCCGCACACCTTATATTTTTTGGCAGTTGGTATTGCTTGCAATGTTGGGGGGGGGGGGGGGGGGGGAGGGAAGGGGGCATATTAGTTAAAACAAACAAAATTGATAATTAGCTAAAATAAAGTATAATTATTACCTCTCATTTCTCAACCTGCCATTTCTCTGGAGCTTCAATGGTTTGTTTAATGGGATCTCAACCCAACCCAATTGATCTTCGTTTCAGCTCTTTCCATATCTCACTTCTTATTCAATTGATCTCATTTGTTTTTGAATTTGAGCCCGTCGTAATCCCTTCCTGTCAATTTTTTGATTCTCATCGCAATATTATGCCAATTTTATTAAAATGCGTGATTGACCTATTTTCGAGTTCAATTTCTTTTATGCAAAGATTGCAAAAAATGTTCGTTACTTCTTTATCTAACATTGCTGACAAACTCTTTTCATCAGTCTTAGCCATGTTGGAATTAAATGAAGAATTGTAGTTAAACAAATTAACTGAACTAAATGAAGAATTTATTGAATATATATATATATGTGTAATGCTATATCACTAATTTCTATAAATTCCATAATATGCATAAATTTGTTGGCATTGAGCATGCATAAATTTCTCCAATAGGTGATTCTTCCCTAACTACCTCATTGGTGTGTATAGGCAATATTAAAAACATTCTTTCGACTTAGCAGCTAACAGGAAATAATCCATGATATGTGTATTCAAGTACTCCAACGCAGCTAAATGATTCTGGTTCAAAACAATTCCTCAAACTTGCTTAGGAGAATCCACAAATCTCCTTTAAAACAGGCATTCAAATAGCCAATACATCTGGCTTCAAACATGTAATCAAATATTCCCATGTTAGCTAACAAGAGCTCATCAAAACAAGCACTCGGGTATACTGGATAAATTAAGAAGAGTCACCTAAAACTCTTGTGCATTTACATATAAAACTCTTATGCATTTACATCTAAAACTCAAATTTGCATATCTAACATCTGCAATCATTTGCAAAAACTTTACATACTTACCGACCAATTCTTATTCATTTACACATGAAACACCTAAAACTCTGCCTCCAATTCATGCTTCGACACGTAGAAATTATTTAAATAGATTGATCGCAACAGATATGAGACAATAAGCGAGCCACAAAATTCCAGAAATAAACGTTGGTGGCATAATAAAAAGCTCTGAACATTAACAACTTAAGAACAAACACAGCTCCAAACTGCACTGCAACCATCCAACAAGAATAGCTCATTCCAACATGCTTCCACTAAGCCCAATTGCTTTGCAAGCATAGCTTTATCTCTTGGCAATTCCAACGAAAGAAACATACTGAAATGCTAAGACAGAAACCCAAGACATAAAATCATAAATCCTAAAAAATTGAGGAGAAGAATCTGAAAGGGGAGAAGGAACATATTGAAATGCCAAACACATTCGAAAAACGAGAAAATTCCATACAACTAATCAATCGAAAGCCCAACATTACCCAACAAAATCCAACTGAAGGAGCACCAACTAACGAAAATCATTCAATTCAATACTTACAGATCGACCGTCAGGAGAGGGCTTAGGAAGGATTTAAGGCAGATGAGAGGTGAAAGTGCAGTGAGCAGTCAAATCGAGCACGAGAGCTCGAGAGGCGAAGGACGCGGGATCGAGTTAGGGCAGACGAGAGAAAAGACAACTAGGTAAAACATAGCTAACGAACGCAGGCCGCGGGGTTGATCTCGCAGCCGCATATATTAAAAATGTAACGGCGGCGATACGAAAACGCCGTTTGAACGTGTTAAACAAACGCGTAGGTGACATTTTCAAAACACCGTCGCACCAAATAATCGCCCCCAAACGGGCCCTAAAACATCTACTCTTCTAATCGAATCATCAGATGGTCAACGTTTAATGTGACGAAACCATCTAAGACGATTCTCTCTAATTTTGTCTGTCACTGGAGCTACACCCACTCTATCATGGATATATTCCTTTCACATTTTGTCTCTAAGTGTAAAGCCACTCATCGGTCTAATCATTCTCATCTCGGCAACACTTAACTTAGTTTTATGCTTCTCTTTTAAAGGCCAATATTCAGCGCCATAGAGCATTGCAGGTCTCACCACTATTCTATAAAAACATCAGGATTCCTGGTGAGTGTGAGTCACATTTGGTGAAATGATGTAAGCGTTTCATAATATGTTTATATTCATTCTGTTATTATAAATAGATTGGCCTTGTAATGAATAATACAGATTAACGAGCTTTCCTCTCTACAATTTTACATCTTCATTCCATTTTACTTATCATGTGTCCTGTATGCCATCATTAAATTTAAGTTGACAATATGTGAATTAAAATTTTAAGTTGTGTGATTTCAATATGACCTTAGCAAAGTTAAG
>NEWO01000340.1:125520-140328 GCA_003013225.1 Phalaenopsis aphrodite | reverse complement strand
GCTTATTGTTAGAAAACTGCTTGCAGTAAATGATTTCATTTGTTTGTTCATTTTGTCTGTGAAAATGAAGTCTTTACTTTTGAGGAGTTTGCCAAGTATAAAACGCCTGGATTTTTTATTACATCCGACAGATGAAAGAATATATTAAATTCATTGTTTTCTGAACATGGTTTCAAGCAGCCATATGTGACACTTAGTTTTTCATAAAATTTGGCATGTTTAACCTTTTATTAGCTAGTGAAAGTTTATAAGAAAGTGTACATCTTTTCTTCAAGATGTTCTTACCTACTCCTTGGTATTTCAATTCAGAAGACAGTGCTGTCTGCATATTACTTCTAATTTGACATCTTCAGAAATCTGTGACTATGAATTCAAAGAATTCAGAGGCAAATTGTGCTCAAGAACAGCGACTGCTTGAGGAGAAGAAAGCTAAGGTAAGGTTAATCAAATCCAGGTTTCCTTTATTAGCCATTCAACATTAGTATTAGTGTCAAATTTACTGTCCTTTTGTTTGAATTTTCTTACCAATGAACAAGGATTTGGGTTGTATGTATTGTTGACTCATTTAGGTGGGTGTCAAGCTTTGAATCCCCTTCGAAACATTTATTGTTACTATTTTATAATGTGCGGAGGTTGATTGCATCAAGGCAAGAAAATCTAATCCTGCTTCTGCGTTAGTCAACCGAATGCATGCTCGGGTGACCCAACGCTTGGTTGGGCATGGGCGACCCATTGCTAGGGAGGGTTACCCAGTGCTTGGCTGTGTATGGGTGATCCATCACCAGGGAGGGTGATCCAATGCCCAGAGCCTAGATGAACGTCTTCTGCAACAGAGTTGTGGTTAATCCAGCGCCCAAAAGGAGTACAACCGCGCCTAGATATGCTCGTTTCAATTGGAAACTGAGCGTCTAGAAACTTGGCACTCTGGATAAGCGATCCGGTGCCAGAAATAGTTCGAGCAGTTTAGGAATTTAAGTTATCAATGCGGAATTTGGAGTAGTTCTTGACAGTGAGCGCACAAGAGAGAAAGACAGAATGTGCCATGGATGCCAAAAAAACATGCCAAGTTCTGTGGGTGGATTTATGTGATTTATTTTTTTGTGTAGTCGAGAGAGGAGGAGCTTTCATAAGTTCCAGAATTATAGAGAGGATTTGAGTGTAGTGTAATCCTCATTTCATAGTGAATTTTTTGGTATGACGTGGTTACGTAATTTTTTCTTGTTCTCAAGCTTTTCCACATTAAATTGTGTTTTTTTTGGATCTCTTATTTGTACGCTTATGTTCAATTGTTTGTTTTAGATCTCTCGAATCATTGTTTTTTAAACAAATCTCGGGAAGTGAATATCCTCCCAACAAGTGTTATCTGAGCGAGAGGTTTTTGAAGATCTTTGACTCGAGTGGGAGCAATGGCCGATGAAGTAAGTTACAAGGTGGAGAAGTTCAACGGTTCGAACTTTATATTATGAAAAATGCAAATTGAAGATTTACTATATCGAAATAAACTATATTTGCCACTTAAAGGAACCACCAAGAAGTCTGAATTGATGACTATAGATGAATGAGAAGTGCTTGATTGAACAACACTAGGTTTAATCTGTTTTTCATTTTTCCCATATGTTGCATTCAACATTATGAATGAGAAAGCTATGCTAGATCACATGATTGCTCTAATAAGGATGTATGAGACCCAACTTTGTATAAAACTTTTCTGATGAAGTGATTGTTCAATATGAAAAAGGTGAAAAGTAGTTTGGTGGGTGAACATTTAAATAATTTCAACAATGTGAGAAATCAATTCTGTTTTGTGGGCATCAAGTTTGATGATGAGGTCAGGGCATTGACAATCCAATGTACTAGTCATGACGGTAAGCAACTCTTCATGTAATATGAAGCTACACTTTGATGACATTGTGGGATTTGTGTTGAATGAAGAAATTCATAAGGAGGTGAATGTTGAAATTTTAAATTATGCATTGAATGTTGAAAACATAATGAACTCTGGACAGGAAGATATACAGGGACAGATTCAGGTCCCGAAGAGGAAAGTCTAGATCGGAGAGAGAAAATGACATAGGTGAATGATGGAACTGCAGGAAGAAATGTCAATTCAAGAATGACTGTAAAGCTCCAAAGAAGGTTGGTGGTGGAGGTCAAGATAGGAAGCTGTGTATAGATGTATCCACAAATGAAATCCAAGTTGACTCGCTTATTTTGTCTCAAGATAGTATTGAATCTTGACTAGTAGACATGTGTCTCTTTTCATACTTGTCCCAATAAAAAAGTGTTTAAAAACTACTTTGAGAGTGATATAGGGAAGGTGTATTTGGGAGATAACAAAGTCTGCAGTATTATAGGAAATGTGATGTTGATATAGGTTGTCATATGGAATAGTTTGGAAACTCAATGAAGTTAAGACATGTTCCATGCTTAAAGAGAAATTTGATCTCGACGAGCCAACTTGCACAATCAGGGTACGAGACTACTTTCACTGTTGATTCGTGTAAGGTAACCAGAGGGGCAATGATGATGACTCGAGGTAACATTGAAGATACCTTTTACCTGATCAATGATATGTCAATATCTTTTGGTGTAGCTGGAACAAAGGTTGATGCAGGTCTTTGGCACCCCGGGCTTGGCCATATGATGGTTTGAAGTCCCCATATGATTTGAAGTCCCTACTTTCTAAAAATATGTTTTAGGATTTAAAGTTTATAGTGGTAGATTTTGTGAATATTGCATTTATGATTAGCAAAAAAAGGTTACTTTCTCCAAAAGTTGGTCAAATGTGAAATGCAAAAAACTGGAGTTAGTGCATACTGATGTACGAGGCTTTAGTTTTGTCTATATAGATGCTCATTACTTGCCATTATCATTGATGATCACACCAGAAAGACATGATTATACTTCTCGAAACATAAATACAGTGTATTTGAAGTGTTTAAGAAGTGCAATGTCATGGTTGAAAATGAGACAGACTTGAGGTTGAAGTACCTCATATCAGATAATGGTGACGAGTATCGTGATAAAAGGTTCATGAACTACTGTGCATCAAAAGGAAGTAGACATGAGTTCACAGTTTCAAGGACACCACATTAAAATGGTGTGGCTGAGCTCATAAATAGAACCATCACACAACGTGTCAGGAGTATGAGGTCGCATGCTGACTTGCCAAATTAATTATGTGCAGAAACAATGATTAATATAGTTTATCTAATAAATTGTGGTCTGTCATTACCTTTGAATAAAGGTTTAACTGAAAAAACTTGAAGTGCCAATGAGTTAAGTTTATCTCACTTGAGAGTATTTAGTTGTTCAACATACATTCATATAGATGCAGGATCCAGAGCAAGCTTGATTCAAAATTTGTTGAGTGCACTTTCGTTGGATGTAGCTCAAATGAATCTGGGTACACATTATGTGATTATTGGAATCAGAAGTTCATCAATAACAGTGATGTGACTTTCAATGAGCTGGAGATGTACAAAGATAGAAACATAACTCAGAATTGTCCATCAGTTACTTCTGAAGAACCTTCCAAATATTTTGAGATAGAAAATATTGGTGGTCGGGAGGTTGGACAAACGAAATACACTTTATTCTAATGAAGCACAAGAAATTCCTCAGTTACCTGCTACTGAAGAGGTTCAACAGAGTCACACGATCGATACAGAGATATCCTTATTCTTTGTACTATATTTTTTTAACTTATAGTGATGAATCAAAGTGCTATGAAAAAGCCACTCAAGTTCAGTACTCAAAGGAGTGAGATTTTGTTATGGATGATGAGAAACAACACTGAGGTCAAATCAAACTTGGGATTTGACATTATTATGATATGACAAAATGAAACTGCACAACAAATGAATTTACACATTGAAAGAAGAATTAAATGGTAACATACCTTACAAGACGACTTTTTGTGAAGGGTTTTCAACAGAATGATGGGGTGGACTACTCAAAGATATTTTTCTCATGTAGTGAAATTGACAATTATTGAAGTTGTGTTAAGCTTGGTAGCAGATGATTATCTACATGTGAAGCAGATGGATGTAAAGACAGTCTTCTTTGTACTATATTTTATTAACTGATAGTGATGAATCAAAGTGCTATGGAAAAAGCCACTCAAGTTCAATACTCAAAGGAGTGAGATTTTGTTATGGATGATGAGAAGCAACACTGAGGTCAAATCAAACATGGGATTTGACATTATTATGATATGACAAAATGAAACTACACAACAAATGAATTTACATGTTGAAAGAAGAATTAAATGGTAACATACCTTACAAGACAAAGACTTTTTGTGAAGGGGTTTCAACAGAATGATGGGGTGGACTACTCAAAGATATTTTCTCATGTAGTGAAGTTGACAATTATCGAACTTGTGTTAAGCTTGGTAGCAGAGGATTATCTACATGTGGAGCAGATGGATGTAAAGACAGTCTTCTTACATTGTGATATGGAAGAGGAACTTTACATGGTGCAACAACAAAGATATGAAGTTCCAGGGAAAGAAAACATGATCTGTAGATTGAAAAAGAGTATTTATGATTTGAAGCATTCCCTAAGACAATGGTATAAGAGGTTTGATAAGTTTATGTCAAATAGTCGGTCAAGCAGATCACTGTTGCTTCATAAAAAAATTTGGTAATTATTTTATCGTATTTTTGTTGTATGTGGATAACATGCTGATTGCGATAGAAGATATGGAGAAAATCAGGGGTTTGAACAAACAATTATCAAGGGAGTTTGAGATTTAGAATTTAGGTCCGATCAAGAAGTTCCTCGGCATGAGAATCAGCAGGGAGGGGCGTGTAGGTACAGTAAAGTTATCTCAGAAAGAGTATATTGAGAAGGTCCTACAATATGAGTGAAACAAAATCAGTTTGCACCCTCTTCGGTAGGTACTTCAAACTATCTAAGGAACTTTCACATGAAGCAAAGCAAGCATAAATGGGAAGAACTCCATATGCTTCTATTGTTGGAAGTTTGATGTATGTGATGAGAAGTACAAGACCAGATAATGCACAAGCAAAGAGAGTGGTCAACAACTATGTTGGTAATCTATGAGAGCATAATATAGAGGCAGTGAAAGGGATTCGTAGATACTTAAGAGGAATAATCAACACGACACTTTATTTTGGAGGTACGGAAATTAATCTAAATGGATAGTTAGATTTTGTTCTGACATGGGATATTGAATATAGAAGAAGTGCAACGAGTTATATCTTTATTTTTTGGAGTACAACAATGAGTTGGGTTGGTAACAATGGATACATTGTTAACACTTAGACTACAATGAGATGATTTGACTGCAGAGCTTTATGACAGAATTGGGCTAGTAATAATGGTTGTGAAAACTTCATAGTGATATATGGGTGTTATTCATCTAGCTAAGTATATAGTTTTTCATATCAAGACGAAGCGCATTCACCTAATGTATCACTTTATTCGTTATTTTCTAGCAAATAAGTAACTATTCTTGGAGAAGATACCTACAGCTTAGAATTCTGTAGATTTGTTGACTAAAATGGTTGCAACTAAAAAATTGAAGCTATGCTTAGCTTCAGTTAGAGTTCAAAAAAATTGAGATTGGGGGCGAGCTACATTACAGTATACTACTATAAATATTGTGCAAGTTTGGAAAATAGGTGATTGCAATCGGGGTCCAAGTGAGAGATTGTAATGCGTGGAGGTTGATTGCATCAAGTCAGGAAAATCAAATCTTGAATCTGCATTGGGCGACCCGGTGCTTGGCCAGGCGATCGACACTTGTCTAGCCATGGGAGACCTGTTGCCGAGGAGATCTCCATCACCAGGGAGGGTAATCTAGGGCCCAGAGCTTAGATGAACGTTTTTTGAAACAGTTTCATGGACAATCTAGTGGCTTGGAGGGGCGCATCTATGCCCAGATACGCATGTCTAAATTTTGGAAATAGAGCATTCAGAAACTTGACACACGAGACAGGTGATTCGACACCAAAAATAGTTCGAACAATTTAGGCATTTAAGTCCTCGATGTAGAATTTGGAGTAGCTCTTGGAGTGCATGAATGAGGGCAAAAGATAGAATGAGTGGTGCGTGCAGAAGAGCATGCGAAATTATGTGGTTGGATTTCTGTAATTTCTTTTATGTGATAGAGAGTGGAGGAGCGCTTGTAAGTTCCATGATTGTAGATAGAATTTGAGTGTGGTGTAATCTGTACGTTTCTCCTTATTTCATAGTGAATTTCTTGGTGTGATTTGACTCCGTGATTTTTTCCCGTTCTTTGGTTTTTCCACGTTAAATCTTTGTGTTCTCTTTCTGAGTTTTTATTTGCACACTTCTATTCAATTTTTGTACTTCAGTTCTCTCAAATTGGTGTTTTTTTGTAAATCTAAGGAAGTGAACTTTCTCCCAACATATTTATCAGCTGTCAGTTGTTTTTATAGGTGTTCTTGGCATTCATTCAATGCTAGTTTTTTTTTTATTTCTCAGTCTCTGAGTTTTTTCTTATAATCTTTAAAGATCCGTGAAGTGAGAAAGTTATTGGAACCAGTGCCAGAAAAATTGTTGCTCTACTGTTCTGATGCATCAATTGCAAGATATTTAAGGGCAAGAAACTGGAATGTGAAGAAAGCTGCTAAAATGCTGAAGGAGACATTGAAATGGCGTCTTGAATATAAGCCTGAAGATATAAAATGGGTATGTGAACTTTTCCTAATGAAATCCAGTAAATACCTCACATATACTTCGAATAACAAATTTACAGTTTTTTTTTTCTTTTTAATGCCGGATATTCTAAAATGCATCCATCCAATTGAGCATATATTTATTTTACTTTGTACAAATTGGCAAATGTCTTGTCCTAATGGCCAATGTTCATTGGCTACATATCGGAAGGCTTCCCTTGTTTGCAGAGCCAGGCCAATACCGTAATTTTGAATCTGCAAAAAAGATGAAAAGTCTAGATTTTAAGTATTTTTTAAAGTGCTTCACAATTAACTTCTCAAAGTTCTGATTATTCCCCCTTCCTCTCTAATTTTTCATTGAAATTCAATTTTTTCTTTTCTAAGAACTATAGATATGGAAACAAAGGCATTGTTATATCTAATTATCTGTATCATTGAAATATTGAATTCTTTATTAAATTTCCCCCAAGTAATGCTTTTACTATTTAAGATGTTTTATTGGTAAAAGAAGAAGCTTTTTCACTGATAACAAGGAACTAATAGTTCACTATGGGATCAAATTTTTTAACGCAAACAAAAATGAATAAAACCAATGCTTGCATATTGCGGCAACTATAAAAATTGTACTGGCCATAATCATTATTGATTATCTTTGTCATTTGGAAGGCATCAATGCTGCAATGATTAAAGTAAAGAAATAGAATAAAGGGATTTTTTAGGTAACATAGTTTACCTAACTATGAAAGCACAAGTTCTCAAGAATTTCTTCTATGAAGCAAGTTTATTATCAAGGAGCTTGATTCAGTATTCGATGATATAGATATGGTGTATAATCTCTATCAATGTTTCTATTGTTAACTGGAAAAAAGTCTATTCCCGACTCGTTTAGTTGTTTATTCAAAACACGTGCAACTCTAAGATCATGACTTGTGGATATAAACACAAGCACTAGTTCAAATTTATCCATTTTTATAATGATTTCTCCTTATGACAGATAAAAGGGACAATATATCTTGGCCTTTAATAAAAAAACTAATTTTATCAATTGAAATTTAAGTCGCTGAGTCTGTTATAAACATTATAAATACATACATATATTGCATTATGGCACCTGGTGCAGTAGGCATCCATACAAGATAACTTTGTGTGTGATATCCCTTTTTCAAGCATGAATGGATGTGATGATTTTTTTTTTCCCCCTTGTGTGGGTGCGAAAAGAGGTCACCAGTGGGTGATGTGATGCACTTCTTCCTTTTTTTGAATGACAAAAACCTCAAAGTTTATATTCATGAAAAAACAAAATATGTGCATTGATAGGAGCTAATTGACTATCTAAGTACTGGTTTTCTTTGAATTGAGCTGTGGTGTTCCAAAGGAACTAGGATTTGAGTTGAGGTTTTCCAAACTGATGATCCAAGTTATTTTCATCACAGGCACATTAATTTGATTTTTGTAAATTTTTGGATTCGAGTTGCAGTTTTACCTTGATTCATGTCTGATGCTTTTTATGAGAATAGTCTTTGTTCTTTTATTTCTGAACGTCTCCTTTGTTTTGTTTAAATTTTTAATTCAGGTTGCAATTTTGGTCCGGTTCAGTTAATTGGTGTAGTGTCTTTCTTTCTTGTTAGTTCAACGCCTCTATTCTCATCCGTTCATTACAGAATTGTTTATCCATTGAAAGTTTGGGTACTGTAACTGGCTCTTTGTGGCTTACAGAATTGTCTTCCTTGTAATTGAAGTGTAGGTTTGGAGAATTGAGCAGAATACCCTTATTGATATGAAATATTGACTTAGATTCAACTTATTAGAATCTTAAACTTAGGAAAGAAATAACTCCTATAATCCTAAGCTTATGAAACAAATAACACCCATATCTTCAAGATTACAAAAATCAAATCAAATAAACTAAAAATAAAAATTCATATAACTAGCCGAAATAAAAGGAAATACATGAATATGAAACAACAGGAAATAAATAAAATCCTAATATAACTTCTAACACCCTCCTTAAGTTGAAGCATTGAGGTCAATCATGCTTAACTTGTAATTAAAATCATCAAACAACAAACAATGAAGATTTTTTATGAGAAAATCAGCTAGTTGACTGGCGGATTGGACAAACATAACACAAATCTCTTTAGAATCAAATTTCTCTTTGATAAAGTGACAGTCAATCTCCACATATTTGGTACGTTCATGTTGGACTGGATTAGGAGCAATGCTAATGACGGCTTTATTGCCACAAAAAAGCTGCAGAGGAATGGTGACCGATATATGTAACTCGCGAAGCATGATACACAACCAGAGGGCTTTACACACCTAAAGATAGAGCGAAACTCGGTTTCAACACTACTATAAGAAATAACAGACTTTTTTTTTAAATTACAACAGAGCTAGAAGTGTGATGAGTGAACACCAACCTGAGCCTTACGTGTCTTTTAGGTGGTAGAGAATTCGATGAAAAATGGTGAGATGGTGCTCTTATGGGTTATTCATGAACAAACTTATGACACTAATGACTTGGCAAATGTCCAGGCGTGTATGGATAAGGTAAATGAGCTTACCCACGAGACATTGGTAGTATTTTTTGTTCGCTGGAATGACATTGTGAACTTCAAACAATTCCTCATTGGGGGTACATCAGGACAGCTACCAGTTTGCAAAGAAGTAGGTTAGTTTCGGTCAACAAATTCATCACATATTTGCGATAGGAAAGGCAAATGCCTCGAGAGGACAGAACTACTTCCATGCCTAAGAAATGCCGGAAGAATCCTAGTCTTTCATATGAAAAGACGTGGCAATGATGACCTTGAGAGACTCCAAGGCTGGTAGATCGTGATGTGCACAATGTCGTTGATATAGACGGGGATGGCAATACGCTCACCAAATGAATGACGAATAAAAAGCATATGATCAGATTGGGTCTAAGAGAAACCACAACCCATTATAACTTGCATAAATTTATCGAACCGGGCCCGTGGGGATTGTTTTAGTCTATAGAGGGGCTTCTGCAATCGACACAATTGCTTATGGGAAAAAGCTAAGTCAAGTCCCATTGGGAGACATAAACCTTCTCAGGGTGATTGCCATTAAGAAGCATTCTTAATGTCCAGTTGAAGTAAGGTTAAACCAAATTCATGGCTAGGGATAACAAACCTGAATGATATTTAGTTCAAAAATCGGAGCAAACTTCACTCCATAGTCAACTGCATAAGTTTATTAATATCCTTTGGCGACCAATTGTGCCTTGTTGTATTCAAAGAAGTCATCAAAGCTAAATTCGGTACTGACAATCCACTTACAGCCATTGCTTTTTTCCCTAAGGGAGGTCAACCACGTTCTAAGTATAGATGCGATGAAGGACATTCATCTCGTCCATGATAGCTGTCTTCCAGGACTGGTCAACCAAAGCCTCCTCAATATTGAATGTGAGACAACGATCTGTCAAGGATGTGACAAATGCTTTGTAGGACAAAGATAGATCATGAAACAAGATGTATTTCGCCATGCGATAAAAAGGGTGATGTGTGCATAACCGTACCTATTTGCGAAACTCAATAGTGAGATTCAAATCTTTACTCGGATCAGGAGTGACCCCTATAAGCGGAGAGACCATCGTATCGGGGACGTCGACCAGAGCGGACTTTAAGACCTGCAACGGAGATGCAGGCTTGATTGTAGAAGCATTTGGGAGAAGTCTCAACATAGGGTTTTGTACGATGAGTATAGACATGGAAAGGGGGTGGTGGTGGGATTGACCCAGCTGGAGGCGAATCCAGTGGCATCGAAGTGTCCGCAGGAGTAGGAAAAATGTTCACCATAGTCGAAAAAGGAATAGTGTCGGTATCTGAAAAATCAAGCTCTCCCTCACTTGAGACAGTGTTAGGGAAGATGGAACATTTCCAAAAAAAAAAAAGACGTCGACACTAACATATAGGTTTTATTGGTGGTAGGGTCAAAACATCGATAACCTTTTAAGTGGGAGGAAGATATATTTAATTGAGAGGGGATCAAATTTATTACGTGTCAGGCTGTGTTTCAAACAAAGATTGCGCCCCCAAAATATTTGGGATCTAATAAGGAGAAGAACCAGTTAGTAAGAAAACATGACATCAATACAAATAATATCTGAATGTTGTGGATTTTTGTGGGAACTCTATTGATGAGGTATGTAGCGATAAGAACGACGTCATTCCAAAAATGTTTGGGAATATTAGTTTGAAATATAATGGGATGAGTAACTTCGAGAATGTATCTATTTTTTCACTATGCTATCCCTTTTTATTGTGGGGTATCCATACAAAAACTATGATGAAGGGTGCCCTTACTAACCAAGAATTCTCCCATTATAGAGTTAAAGTGCTCATGGTTATTGTTGGTCCGAAAGATTTGAATAGAGCTTTTGAATTGGGTTAGATGGAGTGAAAATTTTGTAATAGTAGCTTCAGATTTATCTTTTAATACGTAAACCCAAGACATTTAAGTGTGGTAATTAATTAGAGTAAGGAATCACCATTTATTGGCATTGCTCGAAGTTCGAGAATGTTCCCATTAATTACTATGAATAAGTAAAAATGGGAGGAAGGAGTGTAAAAAATGGGAGGAAGGAGTGTAAGGATGAGGTGAATATTATACACTTTGATGTTCAACTAATTAAAATTTTACATTTTAAAGAAGATAGATTTTTATCAATAAACACTAAGGATACAATTGTTTTAAATAATGAAAGCAGAGATGACCCAAACGACAATGTACAAGCATAATTGGACATGTGGTAGAAAAGGAAAAAACTGCAACTACGAGATTGAGAGCTAATGTCATTAAGCTATTTTCTTGGAAAAATAGAGGCCCCACTTCCCGCTTAGCAATTTCAACAATCCTCCCCAAACAACGATCCTGAGAGCCATAAAAATCAGGGAAAAAATAAAATTCGCAATCAAGATAGCATGTTAACATACTAACCCGCAAGATCTTACACTTAGGCAAAGGAACGTGTAACACAGATTTTAAAGTTAGCCTGACTACTAGTAAAACCAACCATTTACATGCAATGAAATTAAAGGCGACTTCAACAATTTTAATCGTATCTCGCCCAAAACAAAGAAAATACGTTGAGAAAAAATGAGAACACTCGGTCATGTCTTATGTGGCACTTGAATTGTTAATCCTCGGACCCTAAGAGACAAAATTAGTGAGAGCCACAGAGACGTCACCTTGACGAACATGAGAGGTCGATGAGCTAGAGAATGACAAGAACCAAACAACTTAATCAAATGTTTCACCTGACTTTTAATAGACTCCTCGAAGTCGGGAATGGTCCGAGTAGGGGCCGGTTGAATTGTTGTGAATTCTGGGGTCATAGCGAGACCTTTAACAACGGAATATTTGGTCGAAGATTTATTTGACAGTTTTCCAGTGGAGCTTTCAACACTTGTCAAGAATATAGTTGGGTTTGTGGAAAAAAATCACATGTAGAGTGATTGGCTCGAGACGACGTGGTAGAGTATGAAGTACTGTTGGAGACCAAGTCTGACAGCTTGGCTGAAATATTTGAGTTGACGAACAAGACAAGTCTCTGGCTTTCTTGGCGGCGGATCTCGATGAATGCTTATCGTGTTGAAGGAAGAGGGTCACGGCCAAATATATGGCTGCGAACTTCATCAATATTATTGTTGAGGTCAACCTGAAATTGAAGCATACGATCCTTTCCAAAATTTTATGGAAGAGGGAAAGATCTGTGGGTGAGACCCAAGTGTATTCATAGTAAATGTCACATTCCGTCCATAAAGCAACCAAGTCGTTGAAGTATCGGGTCACCACCTTCAACCTTTGTTTAGCCTTGCGGACCTTATCATAAACTTTATAGAGTTGTTCAGATTTTCCTAAGTTTGAGTAGGTATCGCGAATGACATTTCATAAAGCACTTGCAAACAGAAAAACAAGTAAGAACAACCAATTGGGGTCTCCTTAGAATTGAATAGTCATGACATAACCATGGAGTTCTCCAATTCTAACGCGACATATGTTGGGTTAGTCTTACAAGATTCTCGAATTGTACCTGTGAGGTTGCTGAATTTATTCCGACCTTTAACGAACAACAAAACAGCTTCAGATCACTGGAGGAAATTGAAACCGTTGAGTTTTCGAATGATAATCAGGAAATTCATGTAGTGTTCAGGTCCTCTGGTTTGCAGAAGGATTGAGATAAATGTCGAATCTCTGATGGAATAAAGAACAACGTTGGACGGAAGCTCAGAGATGGAGGAATCAGCCATGGCTCCAACAGAGTAAAAGAAGAGGATTGGTTCCCGAGGCACGAAAGGAGCCGATCCTTGCATTTGGCAAGCTGCAAGGAAGATTTTCCATTTGTAGGAATTAGTTTCGGTTGGAGGAGGGGCTGCAACTGGGAATTTTGGCTGCAGGGAGGAGTACCGGCCTCGGAGAAAATAATGAAATGAAGATTTTTGAAGATTTTTGCTGCAGGAAGAAGTCAAGAAGGAGGTCTGAAAGGAGAAAAGGGGCATGAAGGAGTTCCAGCTGCAGGAAGGGCATTCGGCCAGACAAATGGATGTATGACGTCTAGGGTAAGATCTCTTGCTCTGATACCATGTAGGTTCGGAGTATTGAGCAAAATACCTTTATTTATACGAAATTATGGCTTAAACATTACTTACTAGACTTCTAAGCTTAGGAAAAAAATTAACTCCTAATACCCAATATTACAAACATCAAATCAAATAAACTAAAAACAAAAATTCTTATAACTAGCCGGAAATAAAAGGAAATACATAAATAGGAAATAACTTGAAATAAATAAAATCCTAATTTAGTTTCTAACATTAAATACTAGAGTTAGCTACCCTTGCCTTGTGGAATTGTGGCTCCCTTTAATTCAAGTATGTAGCTAATTGCCCGTGGCTTGCAAAATTATGGCTCCCTTGTGTTCTCTATATAATTAACTCTATTCAAATTTAAAATAGAATTTGAAGTCCTAACAAAACTTCATATTCTCTCCTAAATGGCCGTCTTGATTTTCCATCATATTAACAATAAACCTCCAAAATTTATATTTATCCAATTCTAATTTTAGCCACTCTTCTATAACCTTCTATCATGCCCCATTTTTGGTAGTCAAATGAGACATAGCAGAGACGGGCAATTCATTAGACATATTTTCCACCAATATTCATCTTAACTTCACTAAATAAAATCGAGTGAGTAAAAAATTAATCTTTTTAGATCATTTTAGAACATGATTTCACTTTCTTAATCATTCAAATATATCATTCATAATCAATAATATAGAAATTTGCATATTTTAATTTATTAAAATAGACTATTGGGCTTTTAAGGAACCCCATATAAAATTTATAGAACCAAAAGTTTTAATTTACATAATGTACATCTTTTTCTTTATATCAAACATCCATAATTGTACATCAGAATTATAGGATGAAAGTTAAAACTTGGTCACCTAATTACTGCCTCACCTACATTTTTTCTTTTAACTAAAATTATAGTCAATATGATATTGGATAATTTAAAAGTATAGTATGTTAAATAAGTTTATTATATGATTACAATAAATGAAAATAATAATATTCATCTAATTTTTTTAACTAACTTGAGCATTATTTATCACATGGATGATTAATTTGGTGCAGATAATTATGGAAAAACAATGAAATGAAGTTCTTTGATTTGGTTTTAATTTGTATATGTAACTAATTTGTAATCCTAATTAATTGTTTTTAAATCCATCACAACGTCCACTGCGATGTCTGCCATTGCATAGGGGTGTAAACGAGCCGAACACAAGCGAGCCCACACTCAACTCGTGTTCGGCTGTTTTATATTTCAAGCTCAAAAAGTGTGTTCGTGTTCGACTCGTTTGCTTAGTGAGCCGAACATGAGCTATTCACGAACAAAGTTGTTTTGACAACCCTAATCACGTAACCATAAGATGTTAAGGGTTTGGTCAAGATTTAAAAATTATTGTTTATATTAGAACATCATTTGAATCTAATTTAATAATTTTTATTCTATTTTCTTAATTAATACTTTCAGTTGATTATAAATTTTTGTAGCCTTGTAGTCAATTTTAAAAACACTACTCATCAATATATATATATATATA
>NEWO01000340.1:78233-121109 GCA_003013225.1 Phalaenopsis aphrodite | reverse complement strand
CAAAATTGGGAAAGAGGTCTCACACACACCCCCTGCAATTAAAAAAAAAGAAAAAGTAAAAAAAAGTGTCCTCTTTCCAAACAAAGAAAATAACAACTCAGCACACCCCCAAACACCCCAACAAACTAAAACACCTACAAATCCAAAAGAACCAATTTAAGAAGATCATCAGACAAGATTTTATAAATGAAAGGTGTTCGCAGAAAAGATCCCAACTTAACAGCCAAATTAGCAACGACATTACCCCATCTCTTTTAGTATGAAACCAAATTACATTAAAATCTATGGCCAGATGAAGAATCCTCTTAACCTGCAAATGTAAATACCAGTGACACACCAAAATAGATATATAAATCTTCCATAGAATAAGAGAATCAATCTCAACTATAATATTGTGCCAACCCATCTTCCTAGCAATCGATAAAGCAAAGACTAGCATCAGCTTCTGCAGCAATCGGAGAAACAGGAAGAGAAGGAGCAACAAACCAATAAATGACAGAACCACTCCAATCCCTACAAACTCCTCCAATATCCGCACCATTCTGCCTCAAATTCTCATCTTACTTAATTTTAAGAAAAGGAACGTAAGACTTATTCCAAACTAGTTTACAAAAGGAATGAGAATTAGTAGTAAAACTGAGAGAGAGTTTAGTAAGAATGACTTTCACAAACACACTGTTAGTATGCTTATTACCATTAAAAGAAAGACTTTGTCTTATAAGAACAAATTTTAGAGAAAGTAACCCTAGCAGTAATAGTCTCATCAAAATATCTCATAGAGTTTCTAGAAACTCAAATAAACCAAAGAACAATAGAAAATATATTATATGAGAAATCATGCCCTTTATCCTTCCAATCATCATAAATAGCAGCAATGTTAGGATACCCAAAAAAACATCCATCTTATCACAAATATCAAAAACACTAGTCCAGATATCCAAAGTAAAAGTACAATCATTAAAAATGTGACAAAGAGATTCTCAACATTCATACAGAGAACACACACAGAAGCAATCCTTAAGCCCTTAAGCTTAAAAATATTGTCAGTAGGTATGATCTCATGAAAAACCCTCTAAATAAAAAAAGAAATAGTAGAATTTACCCATTTATTCCAATTTCAACGAAGATTCATTCTCTGATAAGAAAAAATATGATTAGCAAAGGACTTAGTAATGGAATCACCAAGTTTACCTTTAACCTTAGGAACTTTTTTATCAGGCATAATAGGAATTTGAGAGATAAACTTAGTAGCACTATAATGCACAATAGTAACAAGCTGAGGAAAATTCCAACTTTGCCCAACCCATAAATCTTTAATCTTCATATTAATATCCTGAGGACTCCCATAGAAGTCACCAAGAGCACCCTTATCAAGCCAGTCCTCATACCAAAAAGCCACATCCCCATTGCCAACATCCCAACATAACATCTCTTCTACTTGAGAAGAGCTCTTAAGCATCTCCCTCCAAATAAAAGAATTCTTTTTAGAAAAGGAAATAAGAAGGAGATGAGAAGTAGAACAATACAGCTTGGAGCAGAGAAGCCCAAATAGAATTATTTATTCGAAACCTAAGCTAAAGCTTCATATAGTTAATTCTAACAGAATCAATAAGCCTACGAAAACCAAGTCCGCTCTTATCAACTAGTTTAAAGAGCTTCTCCCAGCTCTTCCAATGAACATTCTTCTGACCAAAATCCTCCCAAAGAAATTTGTTAAACAATATCTTCAACCTCTTAATGAAACCAAAGGTTCAAGAATTCCAAAGAAAGACAAGTGATAAAAACGTATCAAATTATTAAGCCGATTGAAGCATTGTCCTTAGCAATATCTCTAATATTCCAGAATAACATATTAAATTTCATCATCGTGTTCTCTCATTCCTCTAGTAATTTTAGAGGTAATATTCAAATCCTTAGGATCTCAATTCTTATCCAGAAGTTATTCATTAAGAGCAGCAGAATTCACATAACTTAGTTCACGACTACCCTTAATTTTTCTTCTCCTGTAAGATTTTTGAACCATCCAATCTTCCTCAAGTACAGATATGGTTAAAGCATTTTCATAGTTTATAGTAATATTATCAATATTAACAATATGATAATCTACAACAAGATTACTAAAATAGGTTTTAACATTCTCATTTTCTTTATTAAGTATTATATCTTGAGGCATATCTTGATGATGAACAACAACACCTTCAGATTCATGGTTATAAATAATATGATTGACAAAATGAGAATCTAAATCTTTACTAGTTACACTGCCTCCATTAGAGTCATCAAGAGTTATAACACTGAAAGGCTCCTTTTCAACCTGCATCTGATTTAAATCATTAGAAATTGTTGTACCAAAAGTAGTAATATCATTCACATTCAATAATGCAACATCATTATCATTAACAAAAATAAACTTAGCAGCTTTCTACCCAAGACCTATATTGCTGGAGGAATAATTTCCTCCATATTACCGCAGTTAGGTTAAGTAACTTGAACCCTTTCATTACCATAGACAAGAACATTTTTTTATTCTTACGCAACTCAGGATGAGCACTATAACAAGAATTATGTAAGTATCAAACATTCTACAATGCGTACAATAGCTTGGAACAAATTCCATTTCAACCGACTGCTAATACCCATCAACACTATTACCAATCCACACTGCATCTTGAAATTTAGCAGTGATATCCCGTTCCACCAAAACTCTGGCCACAAATGGCCTCGTGAAATTGAAAGTGGCATTATCAATCTTAAACGGATTACCAAAAATAGATGCAAAAGAATAGTAAATTTCATGTTATATAAATGAAGTTTTAACCCCAGAAATTTAATCCAAATTGAAACAATAGGATATTCTTCTCTCGGATTGAATTTGGGGGTCCATTTTAAAATCTTCATATAAGACTTATCTATAAGTAAAACCTTCCTTGAAAAAACAGAAGCATAATCTTTCTCATGTTCTAGCTTAATCATAAGGTGTCTGCCATCAATAAAACCTAAACTCCATTTACCAGCAATTTTAAGATCCAAAAAGAATCTCCTAATCACTTCTATTTTGGGATGGGCAAAGGAGAATTTACTTGAGTAAATTTCAGAGGCTCAACAAGAAAATTGAGATCCTCATCTTGAAGAAAAATGGTTGACTTACCATTTTTCCAAGCAAATTTCTTGAGTAACCCCGGAGCAGAGCTATCAACCAATTGACTTTTTAAAGACGAGGGGAAATTAACATTACTCGGATCATGAGAATCCCCAACAACAATATCACGTAAAGGAGTGGCTTCACGAATAGTGAAATCCATGACAAAAGACGAAGTAACCAGAAGATGTCCAAAGGAGAAAACTTAGGGAAAACGATAAGAGAACGACGCACAAGAAACCTTCGGCGCTCCAAGAACTCCATGCCGCAAGAAAGACGAACAAGCAACAAGAATATTGGGACGGGCCGAGGTCCTGCGCATCAAAGGCAAGATCTCGGTCACGAGGAAGAAGAATCGGGTAGGAAGAGAGGGGGAGGCCGGATCAGTGGCTTGATGTTGCCGGCGAGGGGTAGACAACTGGCGGGCTTCAGGTGCGATGAGGAGAGCGTTGTGATGCAGCTAGGGCTTCAGGTGCGACAAATGATATAAATTTTATTATTTTTTCTATATAATTTAAGTCATTTTGTAATTTTTGTACACTAATGGATTTTTTTGCCCTATCCCATAGAAAATTTTAGCATTTGATAATCCACCCTTAAAGTTGAAGCTGGTTTCGCCTCTAACAATGGCCACTTGCTTTCTGTTCTCACTCAAGCAAAGAAAAAGGTGCGTCTATCTCACTTTTTGTTTTCTTGGAAGACACTTTGGCGCTTTAGTTAACAAGCTTGTTTGAAGGAAAGGATGGTACAACTAAGCCATTTTCTAAGAATATAAAGGTTTCTTTACTCTCTCTTACCTTATACCTAGGAAGTACTTACAGCTATTTCAACATATATTATTTAAATGGCAATGATATATGGAGGAAACAGTTCAATTTTGAGATCCTTGATGGATGTTAATTCCTCTAGTTGAGGATTAAGACACATTTAAGACTGGACCTAGACCCCATTATACTTCTAGGGTAATGGATGGCTACATGAAAGCTTTGGGCTTTAAGATTACTGTTGGAGATCAGAATTTGTCGTTGGATGTATTTAAGATTAAGGTTGGAGATGATTTGAGTTTGACGATCATATTCTAGTTGAGGCTTTTAGATTGGTGTTGATTCCCTTAGGCTTGGTTGATGGATCACCACATGTTTTGAGGTAATTTGGTGGTTTTAATTTGAAAGAACCTTTTTCCATGCTCTCTTATCATTGCATAGAGATCATGGAAGTATGCATATTGGCTCTTAATTGTACAAATATGATTAATCCTCTACTAATATTTTACAAAAAAATCAAACCATGTTGGGTTTATTTAAAGAATCCAAATATATTCATCTTATAATGTATCCTCTCATATAGTTGCTGGCATTTTGTTTGCAAATTTCTAAGATTGAAATAATTTAACTCAATTGCTCCCTATGTTTGGACATCTTGTCAGGATTGCTATTTGCCTTCTTCCAAATTGACCCATGTCCTTTTTTGTGTATTTTATTGAATTTGGAGTTAGTTCAATAACATCAAATGATTGGATTGAGCTATAAAATGATATGTCAACAGGTTTGAGAAAAACTTTATATAGTTGCTGGCAAATTGTTTGCAAATTTCTAAGATTGAAATAATTTAACTCAATTGCTCCCTATGTTTGGACATCATGTCAGGATTGCTATTTGCCTTCTTCCAAATTGACCCATGCCCTTTTTTTGTGTGCATTTTATTGACTTTGGAGTTAGTTCAATAACATCGAATGATTGGATTGAGCTATAAAATGATATGTCAACAGATTTGAGAAAAACTTTAGATGCATGTGACTTTGGTCATCATACGAGTCTCATGGCTCTTGCAGCTGTGTGTGGGTGAGCCACAAGCAAACCCTTATGGCCAAACGACATGTGCGAGTGCCCTCTTGTGCTTATTTTGCACTAGCCTGAGGACATGTGAAAGGCAGCTAGCACCCATGAATCAGGCATTCGCCTCTTTGAGGGGTTATGAAATCTTTCTGAGGGGGGAGAGGAACTAGGGGCATCATCACCTTTCTCACTTTGCCTTCTATTCATTAGAGTTTTGGTCATCTTTGATGTCTAACTTCTTCTCTTATTTGTGTGAATGGTAGGATGCATGAGGCAATAATGGTGAATTTGCTTGCCATGTCTTTTAATCAAATTGCATTTTCCGTGCCATATATTTGATGTTGAGGTTGAAATTCCTTTTCCACAACCTCATCCTAGATTTATTTCACGCTCTATTCATCACACATAAAATGTAAATAGCACGGGTTCACTTATCATATATTTTTTAGGATATCCTTGCATGTCTTATTACTAATGGCAAGGCAGTGATTTATATATTGCGAGTTTGACCTAGATAGGTGCCTTTTGAGCATTGCATGCATAAACTTTGGAGATGATAGCGGTGAATCAAATGTTGTGTTTATGACTCCTTGTCATGATATATGTTAATTGTAAATTTTAATTTTGCTGATGATGCTATGTTAATAATGAAATTGGATATTTATATCCTCATATGCCTTTCCCAGCTAATTGAGTGGGCTAAGCTGTTATGTTGTGATGGTGTGTTGTCACAGTGATGGAATCCTTTTAGGATCCTTGATTAACCCTATAAATTGTTAGTTAAAGTGTGATAATCATTACCCATTGATGCGGGAGCATTAGGAAAAGATGTGGAATTGCCTCTTGGATGGACTTGGGATTGTGTCCAGTCCAATGTTGGACCAATTCTGGTTGATTCGTTGTTTTGGCGGATCGGATGTCCCTATGGGCCTTTCCTTGTTTGGTTTAATGACGTTTAGGGTTGTTTTGTAGCTCTATTATATAGTTGTTTGCTTTAGACTTTGGATGGCTTGTTGTTATTTTTTGTTATTTTTTGCTATTTTTAGGTTTCTCTCAGTCACAAGGGTGTTGTGTCCTTTTTCTTCTCAAGTAGTTTTTTTTTTAACTTGATTGGAGAATAGGTCGTTTATCCTTCTTGGAATTTATGAAACCCTTGCCCTGAACAACAGCAGTCGCATCGTTGTCTTGCTGCTTTCAGTGAGGATGGCAGGTGCTGACAACCGTATCTGACCTGACTAAAGCCGGCTTAGCTTCCTCGCTATTTTGTTCCACACAGTAGCAACTATCACCTTGTTTCCTATCCAGATCCTATTTTCATCTCAGACTTTTGCTCTTTATTATCATTCCACAACTTCCTCAACCCCATACTTGATCTTTACACACCATCTAGGAATTCTAGACCAGTGTCACTCATTTTCAGGGAGCTTCTTGAATTCCAGTTTGAACTTTGTTAGGTTGTTGAATTTTGCAGACCGCAGCTTTGTGGGCTTAATCTTACACTTTCGGAATCAATGTCACTACACTTTCTTGGGAGAGGAATTTAACTAGCGATTGCTTGGAGTTCATTGCTCTATAGACTAATTGATGATTGCGGTCAGTTTTTGGGGAGGTTGAGTTGATTTTTTGAAACAACGATTAAAACTTTAACATATTAGCATATATGTTGATTTTGAATTATGGAGATGAATCATTCTAGAATTGATTAGAGCCTTTTTGGTTTGCATACAACTTAGCCCAATGTGTGGTATAGGGCTAAGAATTTCTTAGAAACAATCCTCTGAAACTGCTGGGCCAAAATCTCTTTTAACAACAATCATTGATTGTACATAAATGTTGTTTTCTCTTTAGAGCTGTAATTTGGATGGGACCCTTTTTGGGAGTATCTGTCTTGTTTTTTTTTTTTGACATTCATTCGTGCAAAAAAAGGAGTTTAATTGATTGCCATTCAATATTTTATGTGGATTGAGAATTTCATAAAAGAATGGATTCTTATTGACCATATAGACATCATACAAAGATAGTAGCGTGGATGATATGATTGAATATGGAGTAATTAAAATGATTTTTCAGAAACTTGTTATTTCATTCAACATAGGTGTTTAAATAGGTGTTACAATGTTTAACAAATAAATCTAATAAAACTCTCTAATTACGCATAACGCACAACACTCCCTTCAAGATGGGAAAAGATATTCACTAAGCTCATCTTGTTACATAATCTAACTCTACTGAACTAAGTCCTTTAGTGAGGCAGCAACCACCTGCTCGCCAATAACTACATGACTTAATTTCAACAATCTGTTATTCAGCTTCTCTTTGATGAAGAATCTATCAATTTTCACATGTTTAGCTCTATCGTTTTGCGCCACGTTGTTGACTACGCTGATTTCCGACTTGTTGTCACACCACAACTTCTTTTGAGTTCCCTGGTCCACTTTGAGTTCAACCAACAAGGCTTTCACTCAGATCATCTCAACAATGCTTAATGCCATGTCTTTATATTCTGCCTCGGTTGTTGATCTTGCTACAACTGATGGTTTCTTGCTCTTCCACGAAACCAAGTTGCCACCTATAAACACGTAGTATCCTGATGTGGATCATGTCATCAACAACTTGCCTAGTCAGAATCACAAAAGCCCTCGATATTTACATGTCCATTCTTTCTAAATAACAACAATTTCTCTGGTGCTCTCTTCAGATACCTCAGAAGCTAATACACTCATCTATATGACCCTTCCTTGGATCATGCATGTGGCGGCTCACCACACTTACTGCAAAAGAGATATCAGGTCGACTGTGGCACAGATAGTTCAGGCGGCCCAGCAGCCTCTGACACCTCTCATGATCAACTGATTCATCAGTCTCTGTATTGAGCTTGACTGTCTGATTAATTAAAGAGACTGCAGATTTGCAACCCTGCATACCTGTCTCAGTGAGAAGATCCAACACATTTTTTCTCTAGGATAGGATCATCTCCTCCGGTCCATGAGCCACTTCAATCCCAAGAAAGTATCTAAGTTATCCCAAATTATTTACCTTAAATTGCTTCCCCAATATTTTCTTTAGTCGAGCAATTTCTATCTCATCATCACCAGTGATAATTATGTCATCCACATATACAACAAGTATGGTAGTGTGATCTTTATGTTTTTGAAAGAACACCGGGTGACTGTATTGATCTATTGATATCCCATGCCAACCATCGCCATTTTAAACATGTCATACCAGGCTCGAGGAGATTGCTTCAAGCCATACAGTGAATTCTTGAGCCTACACACCTTGCCCACTGTCTGAGATTTACTGAATTATGGTAGTATCTTCATATATACCTTCTCCAGTAGCTCTCCATTAAGAAAAACATTCTTCAAATCCAATTGGTGGAGTGTCCATTCACCATTCAATGTCAGAGATGTTGGTGTTCTCACCGTGCTCATCTTTGCAATTGGTGCATAGGTATCATCGTAGTCAATGTCATACGTCTGACTATACCCTTTTGTCACTAGTCGTGTTTTGTACCTCTTCACCTTCCCTTTTGGAGTTTGTTTTACCCTGAAGATCCACTTGCATCCAACTTTCTTCTTCTCTGCTGGTAGTGGTACAATCTCCCATGTTCCTTTTTTATCAAGAGTTCCAAGCTTTTCATGAATCATCATTTTCCACTTGGGATCTTTTATAGCAGCCTGTCAACACTTGGGTAGGAGAGTCCAATGATGCAATGAATGCTCAATGCTAAGATGAGATGTTAGAATAAGAAATAAAGTTCGCAATGTCAAGTTTTCACCCAAAACGATCAGGAGGATGTTTCACATTGTTGTGGGAGGTTATCCTTAACGGGGGGGTAGGAGTGGTCAAAGGAGGAATAATATCACATGGGAGTTTTGAATCAAAGTAGATGGTATAAGTGATTCAAGAGTTGGGGACAAGGCACTTGTTGGCACTGTTGACTCTGTTCTCTTAGTTTGCTTCTTCGGTGTATACACCCTTAGCTTACTTCTAGCTTGAATCCCACCACCTCTAGGTTCAATCTCCTCAATTTCTGTCTCCTCAGTTGATTCATCCCACATCACAATACATGACATTGCTCTCACTTGCAACACTCCATCACCACTACTACTCACTCTCTCTTGTCTCGTATCTCTAGTGTCTGTTGAGTCACCGAAGGGTGAATTCACCTCTAAAGTGTAATATGGTTCAAACTCTTTGAATGATACATTCATACTAACAAAGAGTCTCTTCTCAATCGGGCTCTAACAAACATAACCTTTCTGAGTAGCAAAATAACTCACGAACACTCATTTCATAACTCTGGGATCCAACTTCCCTACAGATGACATGTTGTCTTTTATAAAGCATACACATCCAAATAATTTCAATGGAAGAATCTCACTATTGTCTCTTTTTAACATATGACAAGGAGACTTCCACTCCAGTACTCTTCAGGGCATTTTATTAATCAATTGAGCGGTTGTCAACACGACTTAGCCCCACAAGCGTTGTGGGACATTCATTGCCATCATCATGCTCCGGGCTACCTCTAGAAGATTCTTCATCTTTGCTACTCCATTCTATGCTAATGTGTATGTGCATATGGTTTGATTTTGTATCATTTAAGCTGACAGGTAGTCCCTAAATGCTTTGTTGATATATTTTCTCCCATTATCAGATCGCTGTGCCTTTACAACTGCCCCGTATTGGGTTTGGATTGTCTTATGAAAATCTTTAAAGCAAACAACCACCTCACTCTTCTGTTTCATCAAGTATATCCAGATAACACAAGAAAAACAATCACTAAACATAACAAAATAACAAAAACTATTTGTACAACTAGTAGGACAAGGTCCCCATACATTATAATGTATCAAATCAAAAACACCAGAGCTCTTATTTCCAGAACTGACATAAGAGCTCCTAGTGAGCTTGCCAAACTCACAAGCATCACACCAGTTTTTTCCTTATTTGCCTTTTCATACAATTTTGGGTACAAAATACTCAATAGACTGAACGAGAAGTGTTCCATGCGTCCGTGATGTGGCAACAATACATCCTCCACACTCATCTCAAATCCTCCTGCTTCTTCTCAACCATGAATTTCAAGTTTGAGTCATTCTTCTCTCTCTCTCACTACCATAGTCTACTTTGCACGTTGCAGTCCTAAATTTTCTGCCATTCCCCTTCTCTTGAAAGATCATCTTTGGAATATGAAATGAAACAACACATTTTAGTTTGAGTATAATGACACTAATAGATAAATGGTTCACTGGAATGAAGGAGCATGCAAAACATTGGACAAAGTTATAGAATTGTTATACCTCACTGTACCCTTACCAACTACATGCTGTGTTGTACCATCAACGGTCTGAATGCTCTCTGAAACTGCTAGGTGAGTATAGGAAAAGAACTCACTAGCGACACCTGTCGCATCTCGAGATGCACCAGAATCTACTATCCATTTTGGTGAACTTGTGGTGGATATAGTGGTAAGAACATGTGTATCATAAGCACCTTTGGATAGGTGAGCATAACTAGCAGTGTTTCCCTTGGATGACGATAAGGTGGATGCATCCCTAGTGACATCACATGTTGCTGTCTGCTTTCTTTTCAAAATCTCCAGTAATTCGTGTTCCTCATTGGTAAAGACCACTCCTGTCATTCACTTATTTTCCGCTACCATCAGACTTGCCCTATAGCCCTCTCTTTTACCCCTTTGGCCCCCACAATTACTACCACAATCTCTAGACTATCCATATCCTCCCGACTCTTTGCTTTGGTAGATTTTGACACTTCTTGCTCTGGTGTCCTACTTCTCTGCAGTTGTACCACCTGCGGGTCTTCGCTTGAGCACCTTTCCTTCTTGAGCTCGAGATAGTTAAAGCTTATGGCATTCCTAGAAGTTCGCTCGGTTGAGACGGAAAACGTGTTGAGGTAGTGGCTCCCGTCGAGACATTACCTCATTGTATGAGCTCAACCAAAATCATTAGAACTTCAAAGTTTATCTTACCAGAAGTTCCATTCCCTTGCCCCCGCGAGACACTACCTCATTATATGAGCTCGACCAAGATCTTCAGAATTTCAAGATTTATCTTACCCAAAAGTTCCAATCCCTTGCCTCGTGAACTATTGTCGTCTCCTGACATTCTTAATCACAAAGATCGAGTCTAGATCGTGCAGATCACATACAACTTCCTTACTGTTGTAAGTTTGTACGATCTGCTTAGCCTTAGCAATTATGAAGCCGCAACCCCTTTGTCCTGCATGCTAAATTGTAGTCGCTTCGATCCTTCGCCTCCCTGCCGTCGAGTGCAACTCTAGAAACAAAGGCCCTGCTTCGCTGACTTCCTCACTCTCGAGCCGCAATTCCAAGTTGTTTCTCACGATGAAGGCATTGGCAGGACTGCTGCGTACGAAAAATCACAAAACGAAGCCCTTCCTGACCGAACGCCTCTATCGCGATCCCTAGTTGCTTTCCTAGTGAGCCCCGTGCAAGGGTTCACGCCGCAGACTGTGATGGCGTAGTTGCCTTCCCAACTGCTGTATCGCGAGTGCTCTCTGTTGCGATCCCTTAGTTGCCTTCCCAGCGAGCCACAATTTTCTCACTGCCTTCCCAGAGCGATCTGCGATCCCCTTGCTGCCATCCCAGCGAGCTCTAGTCGTGGCTGCTTCACGGCGACAAAGCAGAAGAAAGGAAGAGATGGAGTTTCGAGTCCAAATTGAATTGATTTGGTAATTAAACTTGCTATTTCATTCAATATGTGTATAAATAGATGTTACAATTTTTAACAAATAAATCCAATCAAATTCTCTAATTACGCATAACTCACAACAGGAGTCATTGTTGGTGTTTGTTGAAATGCAAGCGATGTGGCTGGGGATATTGGTGATGCTGCCAATTCAGAGATGAAACCATTATAATTTTTAGCTTGTATAGAAGATATTCAACCCCATGGATGTCACAACCCCGTCAAAGAGTTTTGAATTACTAGGACAGGAATGACTGTCCGATATTAGCATCATATAAGTCTAATATTTTCAAGAATAGACAACAATCATCCAAACAGTAAAAGACCACTAAATCACAAGAACTCTTATACATTACTCCTACACATAAGAATGTTCAGTTTGTTATACTACTATTAAAGAAAATAAATTTTACACAAAAATAATACTACTGTTACCTATATTTATTTACTCAAAAATTTTGTTGTCCACAGATGATGCGCCACAAGCCTGCAAAAATCCGTTGTTTGAAAGCTGGAATAATTTAGTGAAAGGCATTCTTTGTGTATGAAAGAAATTCGTAGAAGCAATGGAAATTTTAAAAAACCAATAGTCAAGGGTATGCAGAATTGTCTATTTACGATATATTTCTAAGACTTTGATATGCATGTGGCTGCCTTCCTTTGTGTTCATATCCAATGCAACCGGGAACCTCCAGACATTATTGCCATGTTCTCTCTTTTTTCTCTTGTTTAAAGTTTAAAAGTGCGGGTTGTTTTCTTTAACGAATGCAATGTTGTAATAAATTTTGTTGGAATGAATCAATTTCCTACTCATTTAATGAAAGCCTATGATCTACTAAACTTTCGGCATTGGTTGATGATAATTTTTCATGTTTACTTGAGCCTCTGGACCAATGTTTTCGCTAATAACAATTGACTTCTAGTTTGATTATTAAAATCAGTAATTTTCAAGCCCATGTCATGGTGTTTTTAATTGCCACATATTAAAACAAGTTTTAAAAGGACGACTATACAAGGCAAGCACTTTTCGTTTCATTAATATCTCATGCTTCAAACTTACATTATTAGTGGCATATTATTACATATCCGAATAAATGGAGCCTTTTTTGTATCCCACAGTTAAATACTTGTAACAAACTTAGACCTTACTGGGTATCATGATTTTGTAGATACATTAAACATACAATAATTATTGGATTAAAATGGTCCTGATATATAATAATATGCCAATAAGTATGTAAGTTTGAAGCATGAGATATTAATGAAACGAAAAGTGCTTGCCTGACATCGTCTTCCTTTTAAAACTTGTTTTAATATGTGGCAATTAAAAACTCTATGACATGGGCTTGAAAATTACTAATTAAGCAACGACATTTCTAGCTTAATTTTCTAACCCTTGTTCCTTTTTATGTCGTCTTTGCTTTGCAGGAACTTGTGCTTTCAGTCAGCTAAATCTTCTAACTCCTAGTTCCTTTTTATAACGTTTTTGTTTTTCAGGATGAAATAGCTCAGGAAGCTGAGACTGGAAAAATTTACCGATCTAATTGCTTTGACAAACATGGGAGAAGCATTCTTGTTATGAGACCTGGTCGCGAGGTTTGATTTATTTATTTTTCACTATGGCTATATCTCATTGCTTCCTTGTCAATTATTTCTTATAACCAAAAATAAATTACTTTTACAGAATTCAAAATCAAACAAGGGCAAGATCAGATATTTGGTGTACTGCATGGAGAATGCTATCTTAAATTTGCAATCTGACCAGGAACAAATGGTATGGCTGATTGATTTTTGTGGGTACAACATGTCTCACATATCAGTTAAGGTGACAAAGGAAACTGCTGATGTCCTCCAGAATCATTATCCTGAAAGATTGGGTTTAGCTATCTTGTACAACCCGCCGAAGTTCTTCGAGCCATTCTGGCAGGTAAGATAACCCATTTAGTACCAAATGCTAGAATTGAATCAGAAATGGCATCAACCATTAAACATATGAAGTAACACAGCATAAAGTTTTTTTTTTTCTCTGGGATCTTAACAAAAATGCTTTTCTAAAAGTTCCCAGCCAAAATGCTGACAAAAAGAATGCTTAAGGCTAATGTTACATTTATATTTGTTTGGGTTAGATCAATCAAGTCATCATGAGAACTTGGATCGGGTTTATCATGTCGTTGAATATGACTGAGCTTGAACAGCTTATAATTTGGTGTTTTCAAGGTTTGAACTTGCCCTAATAGGTAAGTTGCCCAAGAGCTAGAAACATTAATGTTGCCTAGGAGGAGCCAACTCAGTCATCAATACTTTGCTACTCAACCCCCCGACGACTCATGAAGTTGTCTATTTTGCAAGTGAATTTACTTATATCACTCAATCTACTCATTTAGAATTCTCACCTATTGACTAAATATTCTTGTCGAGGGTACTCTCCCACAATTCAAAGCTTGCCTCAAGTTCTTACTTAATGGACAACCATTAAGCTCGAATACTTGTCTAAAGCTTGATGAGAAGTCATGAGACTTGTGTGGTAAATCGAACAAATTTGTAATGGTTGAGGCAGAGCCAAGACAAACACTATTCAAGCTTGAGCTCATTTATCAAAACAATGTTCACACATGGTTCAAATTGGAGCTTTTCTAATTATATTCAAGCTCGGCTCGTTTAAATTTTGGGTTGTTTGAGCTTGGTTTGAGCTTGACTTAAGCTTAATTCATTTTGAGATAATCAAACATTGAACGAGTAGCTCATTTTGAAATTCAAATAGGCATTATCGAGGTTTGATGAGCTAAGCCAATTGAGCTTAAAATATTATATTTTAATTTTAAATAGTTTTCAAAAAAATATTTTAAAAATCATGTTCAATAAAATATCTCATTAATACGTGCTTTCCGACATCCACACCGATCAAGTGAGTTACAAGCTTAACTATGGAGCTCTTTTTTAACTTTTAAACTGGGCTATGCTAACTCTCCTCTATGATATTGGACTGAACGAGTTGTGTGATTGTTGGGGGTTGCAGGCATGGGAAATTAGGCTACGGGAATTAATGTACTCATTATAAACATGTTTATATTTATATATTTATACTATAAACTTTTGAAATTTTAAATATAGTTAAAATTATATATCTATATTTATAATACACATATCTTTATATGCACATTAATGATTAATCAAACTTTTTAACAAACTTATTCACAATTTTTAAATAATATTGTTTCTGATCTTGAATGAATCAAGTAACAAGCTTATTTATATAACTATCACACATTTATAAAAACATTTAGCTTGTTAAATTAGTTAATTAAAAGATCATAATCGAGCTATAACTGAGCCAAGTCACGAGTAGTTTGTCAAAAACTCGATTCATTTGCATGGCCAAATGTTTTCGTGGTGTAGATTGTAAGATCTCTCCAAACATAATAAAGTTGAACTCTTAAATATGAATCATCTGTGTAGCTGTTGAAGATTTACTTGAAACTCTATAATTAAGCATATTTATGTTGCAACACTCCTAGGATGCATGACCTCCTAAAAAGTTGCACCAAGAAGAAGTCATGAGGCTTGTGAGACAAATCAGGTAATTTCCTAATGGTTGAGAGCTCTGACTGGTGCAATAAACGTACTAATTTTATTTGCTTTATCAACCAACTTAATGTTCTTTGAAAGCTTCACATACTTTGTGAGTTCTGCATGAATGTTTGCAAGGCTAAAATATCCGATTTTTTCTTAGCACTTATCTAAATTTTAAAAAGATCAATATTTGTGTAATTTATTTATAATGATGGAATATTTACATGCATACCACTTGGTTCTTATTTGTTTTCATGCATACCCCCCCTTCCCGAAGTAAAAAAGTACAAACTTCATCTTCAATCATATATTAATCTAGATTGAGCATAAACTGTGAAGAAATTTCCTGCAGGTGGTTAAACCATTTCTAGAACCTAAAACTTCCAGAAAAGTTAAGTTTGTATACTCTGACAATCAAAACTCCATGAAACTAATGGAGGATCTTTTCAACATGGATGAACTCGAACAAGCATTCGGTGGGAAGAACGAAGCAGGATTTGAAATCAAAGAATATGCAAAGAGGATGAGAGACGATGATAAGAAGATGATTCTGTATTGGTCTCAAGGACACAACAATACATTTGTTCCTGCAGAGAGATCGGCCATGGCCGAGCCTTCCTCGAGCTCTCTTGATATCTCTGAAATGAATTCTGATGAATCCCGCCAGGAGGGTGAAGATAAATCATCTTCTAAGCAAATGCTGACAAATGTAGATGGAAAATCCATAGGTGACAAACAGCAAGTGGAGCAATTATCTCAGGAGCAGAAGTAAGCCAAACATAGTCTCAGTCTACTTTTCAAACTGTACTTTTCCTTTTATCTCAATATAAATGCTTTACATTTTTCTTCAAACTTTCTTTAGATGGGTCTATGAAAACCCTCCTTTAATAATATACCTCCTTTAACATGGTATTTGCCATACAAAACTGCTAATCATAATGTCATATTTATTGAGTAAAATTTTTAATTTCAAATGCAAGGTTACTAATTTGTTTTTCATTATAACTGGCTGTCAATAAGATAATTTTAGTAGAATAAGCTATTTGTCTCTAGTTAAACTTCATGGTCTATTGGAGTTTTTATAGAAGGCTTCAATTGAAGCACGAACATGCGGACACAAACATGCTAACACGGCATAAATGAAAAAAAGTAGGATACGACACTCCAAGGGCATGCTTTTATGCTTAATTGTCAGGGCACGTCGGAGCCTTGTTCGTGTCATACAACACGAATACCACACAAAAGTCTCTATGCTTTATGGATTGAAATCTACCAGCAAAAGAGCTAGATATCCTTATAAATGTTGTCCTCGCTCGCTTACCTCTTTTTATGGGTAACATTTAGAATCTTCTTTCATTTGATTCCTTGCTAATTACAGATCAGTCATCCTAAGATTAATAATTTGAAAATAAATCCTCCAGGAGGCCTCTTGTCGTGAGAGAGAGCTCTTAATCAGAGGGATTTATTGTGCTTCTTGTGTCTTCAATATTATTTAATCATGTGATTTTTAATATGAGCTGTGTTAAAGTGCCTTACAATTTTAATTTGGGGCATTTACATACATACCACTCAATTCCTATATATTTACATATCTAAAACTTAACATTTGATTTTTACATTTCTAGCACCGAAATCGTTCATATCACTTCAAAAATATTTCTATTTTAACATATAAAAAGTGAAAATACACCTTTTCAGTTTTTTAGGTAAGGTGGCATATCTGTAAAATTTTAAGATTAGGTGTTAGAGATGTAAATACATAGGAATTGAGTGGTATTTATGTGTATTATTCTCTTAATTTATGCCATATATATATTTACCTGTTTTTCTTGCACTTGATGTGTTACTTTCTCATTTTCCTACAATAAATACTGTATTTGCATTCGCATGATTAGTTATGTGGCATATTATGCATTGGAATTGCCTAGAATTTTGACTTATATTTTAATGTTTTCCTGACAATTATTTATCGGATTTCTCACATTTTCTTAGAATAAATATCTCATGAAATGCATGTAGCTAACATCTAAGCCTGCCTCTTTGGACAACTTAATCAGTAGTGCTGTCAAGACGGCTCGTTGTTCGCGATCAGCCCATGTTCGGCTCGTTAAGAAGCTCGTGTTCGACTCGTTCGCTAAGTTAACAAGCTAAACACGAACAAATATTTGTTAGTTCGTGTTCGGCTCGTTATTTCAAAATTACAAAGATTTTTTAAATTGGACTTTTACTATTATTATTATCATCGTTCTTATTATAATAATTATTATTATTAAAAAAAGGAATATTTACATGCATACCACTTGGTTCTTATTTATTTACATATCTAACACCTAAAGTTCAATTTCTATGTTTATTCCACCTCATACACAACATGATAAGGTGTATTTCCTATTTAAAAGTTGAAATGCTGATATTTTTGACATGATATGAAAGATTTGTGTGGTAGAAATATAAAATGGAAAAATTTAGGTGTTGGATATGCAAATGCATTATAATTGGGTGGTTTGTACGTAAAAGCCTCAAAAAAAGAAAAAAAATTCAAATAAAAGGAGAGGTTTCAAACATAATGCTCTGCTAGGGTTTCCATGACGTTTCCTCCTAGCAATTGGCTTTTGCTGAATCGTTGCAGGTCCTTTTTCCCCTCCCTCTAAAATGAAAAATTATTAGGTGCGGTGTCCGATCTGGACCGTAAAAAATTTAGAGTGGGCCTCACTTTAACAATTAAAAAAAACAAAAAGTTGTATTTCAGTGGTCCAGATCGGACACCGCACACAAATTTACGTGTGGTATCCGTACGCAATAAACACTCCTCTAAAATTCTTTTATTTATGGAGATTGCAAATCTAGCCAAGGGCCTAAAAACTTCAGGAAGAAAATACTCAGGGTTCCAAGTTTAAGTTATAATTAAATGGGCATATAATTAGTGCTAAAAATAATTAACTATAAATTAAAAGATAAATAATAAAAAATATTTGAAAAAAAAAATAAAGAACTATTTTGTTGAATGCAAAACTTGGAACTAGAAATGTTTTATATAGTTTTGAATTCAAACTACTTTTATATTTTTTTCTCAACTAATTCTTATTTTGTAATCATACTAAGGGAGAGGAATCAATGGATTATGAGTTTGAATGAGAGGGTTGATGAACAAAAAACAAGCAAAACTAGGAAATATTATGAATTTTTGGGGCCAATGGCTTCTATAATTTTATTGAGTGGATATAGGTTTTGAATTTTTTCATACTAAGGTTATTTTTAGTCATCTCCTTAGAAATGAGAGATGAAAATTTATTCATGAATTGAATTAGGTTTTTCAATGAAATTGGAACTACTTTGTTAATCAAATTACTACTTGATTTGGATCCAATCCAAGTAACATGTTTAACATAAAGCATGATGTTCATTTTACTAAAATTAAATGCATTTTGGGTTAATTTTAGGTTAAATATGTTAATATTCTAGATTTGAATCCCACCCAATGTTAACCGGCTCAACTTGAACTCAGATATCTTGGTAGGTCTCGTGTAAGGTCATTTATTGACTCCAATAAGCTCGATACAAAATTAATGCAATTCTCTAATTCATACACTTAAAAAACGAAATAAAATAAATAGAACTTTTCATTATTTTTGGTTGACCTAAATTCAACTCTAACAATATCTGAATCCCTACTTGACACGAACCAAATTTAATGTGGATCATACACCTGAATTCAAAAAAATCTTATCGATTTCGAGTCAAATTTTTGCGAACTTATCACACATAATCATCTTAGAAATTGCGCTTAAGCACCTTGCTAGTGTAGGATTATCTTTCACTTATTCACTAATCAAATCCCCTTCACAATTAAAACAATGATTGGTTCAACCTTATGCAAAGGCAAATGGCTTGAACTTAGAAGTACCTTAATTCTTTTTTAAAAAAATTCTCCCATTCTCATCAACTTGTCCTTCTTTTAGGAGATATTTTCCCAAAGCAACATTTTTTCCCTTTTTTTATTTTTTATTTTAAACTCTGTTACAATAGTATTTGATTCATGAATTAAGAAAGTAATTATAATAAACTTTAGGTAAAAATAAACTGAGTTTGTCTCTTAAATTGCTAGTGAAAATGATCATCTACATACAAACCACACAACCCATCTCTATTTATAAATGACTCGGATCTCTTGACATCACATCAAAAAAAATGAAATATAAAGTTTTAAACTAAAATTTATGACATCAAAACATTATAAGCATAAATATCAAACTTTAATGTTTGATACATACATATATAAATAGATAAAACTTATGTGTAAATTTGCCAAAAAAGATTAAAGGCAAGCAAGGCATTAAAGATTTGAGCCTTGCTTTATTTATCATCCTCTTTCTTTCATTTAAATATGGCATCTCATGTATATGATTCATATAAATTATGAATCTCTGGGTTCAATAGTTCCATTCAAGTCCAAGTCCATTGCAAAAGCCCATTTCAGTGACTGATCTCAATATTGTCGCTACACTTGTTTGAAACAAAAAATAAAATAAAATAAAATAAAATAAATAGAATGGAGAAAAAATGTATTGTATACAGAGTATTTTGGAGTTATTTGATTCAATGTAAAATACATGCAGAATTTCATATTTTTTTATTTGGTATGAAGTAAAACAAAAACCGCATTAACTATATGGTCGGCAAATGGTAGACAGACGGCGATGAGGAGGTGGCAGCTGCCAACAATAGGTGGCATTCAACATTTAGGAATTCATCCAAATTCAGTGAATTGCACACACACACACACAAAACTAAAGAATGAATTCCAAATGCAGTGCCATTTTACAGATTGCATTTGGGATCCTTCAGACCAAACTCCTGGATTTTAAAAACCACTGCAAAAGAAATGCCATGCAATTCTGTTGCAGCCAACAAACAGGCACTTACTAGAAAAAAAATTCACTGATATGGACAAAGAAGACTACATCTCTCCTCAGAATGTTCAACTAAAACATCAAAATATGAAAAGATGTACTCAAGGCTGAATTAAGAAGCATAAAACGCAAATTCTTGTGAACAGCCTCTCCCGCATCATCAATCTAATAAGGCAAACCATATATTTGTAGACTATATACCTCATAGTTGCTCCATCACTCAGCCATAGAAATATGAAATATTTGACCTCCTCCTTACATAAGAGCAGCACAAACATTCAACATCAAGTTTCTCATCTCACTCTTTTAAGATCTCTTTCTGAATATTCTGGCAATCCTTTCTCATCCGTTCGTCTTTTCACGCTCAAAACTTTGCCATTGTTGCCCTGCAACTTATGAAAAGGAAACTCGTGCTCGTCCAGAGAGGATAGCTCCCCTTCCTCGGTGTTCTCTTCACGGCCAATATCATCAGACTTTCCATCTTCCATTGCGAAAGATCTCGGTTTCAACCTTCCCTGCTGGGGAGGCTGCCCTGGCCGACGGAGGAGGGGTTTGGGCCAGCTCTCTCTCTCCTCCTTTCGTATCCTATCCACCGAAGCCAACTCAATTCCATTCTCAAGCTCCCTTTCAATAAGGTCGTCCTCGTCAAAAACCGCATTTTTCTTTGATGAAACATTTCGGAGCTTTCGCCGCTTCTCCAGAGCTGCTTTTACTTTATCCTTGTCAATCTTCGTCATGGCTTCCACAGCATTGTCCTTCTCGCTAGTGGCCCCACATACAGCTTCAAAGTTTTGAACGTCTTTCCCGTCACCATCCTTATTGAGTTCCCAGGAATTGCTCTTATTATCAACAGTCAAATGTTCATTGCTGTAATCCTGTGCTTCATGAGGAAAAACAGAGTTACCATCAATATTTGCCTGCTGTGTTCCAGGGGGCTTATTTTGAGGAATTTGTGCTGCTTCCCGAGCGTTTAATGGAGCTGGATTCTTGCAGACAGCTGAAAATGCCGCCGGTGGATTAACAGATCCAGCAGTACCGGCGGTTCCAGCTGCGCTGCTGCTCTCAGCTTCATTACCATGAGATGGTTGCGCAGCACGGTTTTGCTCGTAAAGTTCTAGCATTTGATTGCTGACATCTACAAGGAATCAGCAGGAAAAATTTTCCATGTAAATTATAAGATTGAGAAAAGTGTCAAAATGATGTGCGACTCTTTGTACGGGGTCTTTATAGTCTGAGCCTATTAAATATCAATTTAATCCTTATATTCTTTTAATGGGAGCCAAAATAGTCCCATGAAGGACTTTTTTCGGCATATATTAGAAGAGACTCGGGATTAATTTAATACTCTTAGACGGGGACTAAAATGACGTCATGTAAATAGTCGGGATTATTTTGGCACTTCATTCTTATAAGATTTCTCCTATGCCACAAAAGCGAAGCAATTTAATGAAGGGTCAACCTTCAAGCTGCCTTGGCGTAACATCGAATTCTTGCCACCAAACCTTCTCGCCATCAGATGGAAGCTTCACTTTAAGAAACTTAGCTGCGAGAAAAATGGCGCCGGCAGCTATTTGGTGCGGCTTAAACTGCAAAAACAATGATGTCCGCAACCTGCACGACTTCATTGAATAAGAGGGAAGACAGAAGTGCACAGCAATGGAGTATAAGAGAAGTAGAATACCCGTCGTTGACAAAATTCCATGCTACTTGAGCAAGAGCATTTTGGGCCACCTTAAATTTTTTTATAGCTTCTACAAGGGGTTTATATGGATGGAGTAAATTCAGATCAAAACCAAGAGTAGCAAGAACGAGTCTTTCCCCCAATAAGATGAGCTCCTTCTGCTGTTCATAAACTTCCTGAAAAAGGACAATAGTAAAGCATTATAGGAAATAAAAAATAAAAAAAAATCATGAAAATTTACATGCATACCACACAATTCTTACATTTCTAACACCAAAAGTTTAATATTTATATTTATAACAAGCGCTTGTTGTTGTTGTTGTTGTTCTTGTTGTTGTACTAAAAAAATATGCATGAAAATGTGTATTTTACTTTTAAAAAGTTGACGAAATGGTATTTTTGACGTATGTCAAAAATTTGAGTGGCATGCAATTAAATATATAGATTTAAGTGTTAGATATGTGAATATATAAGAATTGATTGGCATGTATGTAGCAAAAACAAAATGCACCAAGATAAAGAGAGAAAAAGGCAAATGAAAATAGAACCATAAAATCACTAGTACAATAGTACAATAGAGGTACACAAAAAAAAAAAGAAAAAGAGGTAGGTATGTCGACAGTGCAAATTAATAAAATTAAAACTTAAGGATACCTTCTGCTTAATTCTCTGGACAGTAGATGGATCCTTTTTATGAATAACCTCATATGAAATTAGAATTACATCCCGCAGTGGGCGAGGAGTTTCTTCAACCTTTCCAGCAAGGAACATACAAACCGTTGCAATTGTCTGTAGAAAGAATGTCATAAGCCTAAGCATTAACCCACATGATAAAAAAAAATGTATGGACACATCCATATAAAGTGAAACCAGGAAAGAAAAAATGCACTTCAACAAAAAATATATAATAGAAAATTTTATATGCAACATTTTTCTTTTATATGTTGCAACAAGTTTAAAATGCACTAGAATATTTGAGGTTGCATATAAATTTTGAAAATTGTAAGTATTTAATTTCTATGAAGAAAAATGTTGCAACAAAAAAAAAATATTTATATCTCACTATTAATTATTATGCTGAAAGTTTGAAACATCACATGCTTCATGATTTTTTTGGAAAAGAATATTATGGATATTTTGAATTTTCCTTACCAAAAAATAACTTTTGTTGTTTACTGTATTGCATGGCCTTCAATTTTCTACTAGAAATTAAATACTTACAATTTTCAAAATTTATATGCAATCTTAAATTTATATGAAACCTCAAATATTAGTCCTTGCGTCTTAGAGATTCTAAATTTTCATTAATGTTTTAGTTATTAAACGTATGATCAAAACATTACCTTTTTTAGTTTGGGGCATTTACATAGACACCACTTAACACCTATATATTTACATAACAAACACCTAAACTTTGATATTTATACTTATATAGTACTAATCCTTTATCCTGATTTAATCCTGGAACTGCTGCTAGCCAAGGCAAGCGTCACAACGTACCTTCAGTTTCTTGGCCTTTTATTTTTTTGATTTTTAATAAGAAAATGTTGACTTTCAACAGTGTTCATGCACCTTCAAAATATTTATTGTCATCCTAATTAGGAGTGTGCAATAGTAAGTCAAAAAAAGAAAACAATCATGCTGGAGGGTAATCAGACAGTTGAACGTGCAAGAGATATTCTTCAAATTATTGGAGTTTGAGTATTTCCTTTTATTATTTGAACGCAGAATTATTGGAGTTACCTATCCAACACCTAAACACACACACACACACACACCAAAGACTAATATATTAAATAGAAAGAAGGATATAGATAGATTGTGTGGAAGGGCCCAAACATGACACCCGACGCACATGATAACCACAAATGATTCCAAAAAGAGAAAATACAGAAAGATACATGAGAGACCTAAAGAAAAAACCAAAAAGTCTCAAAATACATAGTATCAGATAACTAGAGAGCGACCTAATTTTGCTTTGCTTCTGTCTCGAGTTCTAGAGAAAGGACAACTAATAAATTGGTAAGATGAGTGTCATTGTCAGTAGTAACCAATGTATCATCCAATAAGTTCCCGAGCTCAAGTCGGCCTCCATTCTTCTTCTTCCTCCTGGAATAGACTTGTCATTCCTCATCCGAAGATTGACTCACCTGATCAATGAAACGATCTAAAGTGTGTCGAACATGTGTAGGTTGTTGAACATTAGAAGCAACTACTTGTTGTACCAGCTGATCTTTTTTTAGATCAAAGGAACGCTCTCATGTGTCTTGACATGTGAGCCTTCTTCAATAACAGTGAGTGGTATAAACACGTTTGGATCTGTACCTGTAGTATGGTTCTCTTCATTAGGAACTGCGGTGTTGAAAAGAGAATCGGGTTGCACCTTCTCAGCAGGGATGATAGATGACTGATCTTTAGCGATATCTAATCTTAGATGAGGATGCAAATGATAGAAAATAGAGAATTTCCAAGTTGAACAAATGTAATTTTAATCTCGAAAACTTTAACCAAACAGGAATGAAAGGAGACTCCGCTTTTGGATCAAAATAGACAATCCACTTCAGAATTTTCATAAAACAGTTGTCGATCTTGATAACTTTTCGAAAAAAAATGCAAGTGTGATCGACATCATGAGATAACTGAATAGGTACATGTCGACTGTCAAGAAAACAAATATTCCAACTACCCAATAGCTTCATAGCATCAAAAATTTTTCGAAGAATCTAAAGTTTTAGGTGACCATAAAAGAATTTCCCCACTTTTGCAAAATATCAAGAATACGCGAGAGTATTGGTTTCAACCTCTGTGAAAATAAGAGCAGACTTCCAATTTTTTTATCAAGTTTTTTAATAAAGGTATGATCACCACCACTTTCAAGAGCCTCGTGGAAAGATTGTGGAGCATCGTAGGACTTGCTAATACGAAAACCAGGCTTTGAACCTGAAGGAGGAGCACGAGTAGGAATAGGTAAGTCGCCGACAAGTGCAGTGACATAGGAACGGATCGTCGATACCATCTCCAGAGCAGCTAGGCGAACAGTTAGAAAAATGCGAGCAAACTTCAGAACAATGAAGTTGCCGTGGAAAAAACAGCAAAAGCCAAAGGAGGGGCGAAACTTCTGCTTCGAGCATGAGGAGAGACCGTGCCCAGAAATAGTCCTTCAAACGACAACGAAGGACTATGGCGAGGCAGCTGAGAAGCTGTCGAAGCTAAACACGTAGGACACCTCAGAAACCAAGCTTTACGAACCTTCTTGGACGAATGACGAGCAAAGAGTGGAGCATGATCAACGAAAGGATGCAGTGGTTCTCCATAAAGGCGAAACCCTAGCAGATAGTGGTTGACAAAGAAGAAGGATCTATATATATATACCACATTAACCATGCATGAAAAGGTGTATTCCACTTTTTTAAAGTTAAAATAATTATATTTTTTATGTGACATGAAAATTTTTGGGTGGTAAAAATGTAGAGTGTTGGTTTGAAGAATTGTGCTGAATACCTTTATTACTACAAAATATTAGTTTAATACAACTTACTAGAATCCTAAACTCAAAAAAGAAATAACACCCATATCTCCTAAACTTAAGAAAGAATCCTAAACTTAGGAAAAAATAACACTCATATCTCCAATACTGAAAAAGAATCCAAAACTTATGAAAAAATAATACACATATCTCCAAGATTACAAAAATAAAATCAAATAAACTAAAAATAAAAACTCCTATAACTAGCCATAAATCACAAGAAAGAACAATAATATAACATAACATGAAATAAATAAAATCTTAATATAATATGTATCACACCCCCTCAAGTTGAAGCATAGATGTCAGTCATATTCAACTTGGACTTGAAATCGTCAAACAACGTGCAAGGAAAAAGATTCTTTGTGAGAATATTAGTCAGTGACAAACAAAACACAAATCTCTCCAGAATCGAGTTTCTCATTGATAAAACTGGTGGTCAATCTCCACATGTTTGGTACAATAATGTTAGATCGGATTATGAGCAATGCAAATGGTGGCGGTTTTATTGTAAAAAAAAAATTGCAAAGAAACATTGATAGACATATGCAACTCGTGGTGCATGATGCACAGCTAGAGGGTTTCACACACCCAAAGACAAAGCGAAACTCAGATTCAATGCTATTACGAGCAACAACGAACTATTTTTTACTTTTCCAAGTGACAAAGTTCCCCCACAAGAATGAACAATAACCTGAGGTAGATCGTCGATCATGGACGAACCAAGCTCAATCATCATCAGTATAAACCGCAACAGAGCGAGAAGTGTAACGAGTTAACAACAAACCCGAGCCCGGTGTGCCTTTTAGGTTGTGAAGAATCCAATGGGTGGTGAGATGGCGCTCGTAGAGGTCATGCATAAATTGACTGATAACACTAACGACGTGAAAATTATCTGGGAGCATATTGGTAAGGTAAATGAGCTTATCCATGAGGAGTTGGTAGTGTATTTTGTTCACCATAACGACATTAAAAATTTTAAACAATTTCTCATTGGGTCCATTGAGATACCTACCATTTTGCAAAGAAGTAGTTTAGTTTCTGCCAATAAATTCATCACATAATTGTGCTGGGAAAGACATGCTTCGAGAGGGCCAAGCAACTTCCATGCCTAAGAAATATCGGAGGAAACTCAAATCTTTCATCTCAAAAGACGTGGTGAGGATGACCTTGAGAGACTCCAAGGCTAGCACATTGTTACCCGTGAGCACGATCTTGTTGACATGGACAATGAGAATGGTAATAAGGTAACCAGACTAAAAACAAAAAATAGCGTATAATCAGATTGGACATGAGAGAAACAATGACCCACTACAACTTGCGTAAACTTATCGAACCAGGCCCATGAGGATTGTTTCAGTCAATAGAAAGACTTTCACAATCGACACACTTCTCCACGGGAATAAGTCGAGTCAAATCCCATTGAGAGAGACAAAAACCTACTCAGTGAGATCGTCGTTAAGAAAAGCATTCTTAACGTCCAGCTGGAGAAAGGGCCAATCCACATTTAGGACTAGGGATAACAGGACCCGAACAATAGATAGTTTATCCTGGAGCAAACTTTTCTTCATAGTTAACCCTATAAGTTTGTGAATACCTTTTGGCAACAAATCGTGCTTTGTTGCATTCAAAGGAACAATCATAGTTAAATTTGGTGTTGAAAATTCACCTATAACCCACTGCTTTCTTTCCCCGAGGAAGATTAACCATATCCCAAGTATGATTGCGCCGAAAGGCATTCATCTCATCCCATGATAGCAGCCTTCTAGTACAAGTTAAAGCCACCTCAGGAGTAAATGGGTGGCAACGATTCGTCTTGGATGTGGCAAATGGGATAGAGGGGGTGAAGTGTGCATGATTATACCTTTTTGTGTAACTCAATAGAGAGATTCAAATCTTCACTCGGATCAAGAGTGACTCCGATAATTGGAGAGAGCGTTGTATGGGAACATCGGCTAGAACAGACTCTAAAATCTATAGCGGGGTAGCAGGCTCCAGGGTAGGGACATTAGGATGAGTCTCAGCATAGGATTTTGCACGACGAGTGTAAACACAGAGGGTGTGGTGGTGGTGGTTCAACTAGTGGTGAATCCAGCGGGACCGAAGGTGCACCGGGAAAAGTAGTTTTAGGAGTAGGAAATATGTTCACCATAGTTGGAAAAGAAAGTGTCCAAAAAATCGAGCTCCCCCTCACTTAAAGTAGTGTTAGAAAAATGGTACATTTTAAAAAAAAAAGAGATGTCGACACTAACATAGATTTTATAGGTGATAGGATCAAAATACTGATAATTTTTTTGGTTGTGGAATAGCCGAGGAAGGTACATTTAATTGAGCGTGAATCAAGTTTACTACGTGCCAATGTTGTGTTTCGAACTGAAGCCGTGCACCTAAAAATTTTGTGATCTAACGAGGAGAAAAATTGGTTGGTAGGAAAATATGACATCAAGATGAATAATGGGGTGAGAAAGTTGTGAATTTTTGTGAGAACACTATTGATGAGATAGGTAATGAAAGTACGCCGTCATTTCAAAAATGCTTAGAAACATTATTTTGGAACTTAATATAATGAGCAACTTAGAGAAGTTGTCTATTTTTTGCTCGGCTACTCCATTTTGTTAAGGGGTATTTGTACAGGAACTATGACGGAGGAGGTTCTTACCAACCAAGAATTCTCCTAATATAGAGTTAAAGTAATTGCGGTCATTCTCAATTCAAAAGGACTTGAATAGTGCTTTTGAATTGGGTTAAAATGAAGCGTAATTTTTAAATGTGACGGCCACTACATATTTATCTTTTAATACATAGACCCAAGATATCTGAGTGTGGTCATCAATTAGAGTAAGGAACCCCCATTTATTGGTGTAGCTCGAAATTCGAGAGGATCCACATAAATCACTATGAGTAAATGAAAAAATGGCAGGAAGGAGTGTACGGAAGAGATGGGTATGATACAAGTTGATGTTTAGCTAATTGACAAATTTCACATTTAAAAGAAGATGAATTTTTATGAATAAACATCAAAGGGTACTGTTGATTTAAATAATGAAAACTAAGATGGCCCAAATGAAAAAGTAAAAGCCTAATTGAAGATGCAATGTAAATAGAAAAACAACAAGTATGAGATTGAGTGCTAACATTATCAATATCATTTTTTGGGAAAAAATAGAGCCCGTCTACCCACTAAACAGTTCCAATCATTCTCACGGGATGATGAACGTGAAAGACATAAAATCAGGGGGGAAATGAGCTACACAATCAAGATCAATATTAACTTACTAACCAATAAGAGGTTACACTTAACCAAGAGAATGTGTAACACGAATTCAAAAGTGAGCCCGAATGCCAGTAAAATCGACCATTTACCCGCAATGGAATTAAAAGGGTCGTCGACAATTTTAATTGTATCTTATCTGGAGCATGGAGAATACGTCGAAAAAAAATGCGAACACCCAGTCATGTGGTCCATAGCATCTGAATCAATAATCCACAAACCTAAAGAAGCAAAACCAACGAGAGCCATAAAGGCATTACCTTGATGGACGTGAAAGGTCGACGAGCTGAAGAAGAAATGACTAGAACCAAGCAGCTTAGTCAAATGTTCCGCCTGGTTTTTAATAGATTCAGATGAGTCGTGAATGGTCTAAGTAAAGGCCAGTTGAGCTGTTGTAGATTCCGAGGTCATAGCAAGACCTTTAGCAGCGAAAAATTTGGCCAAAGACTTATTTATCAATTTTTCATCGAGCTTCCAAAATTTGTCATAGGAATGATAGGGTTTATGGAAAAAATCACGTGCAGTGATTGGCTCAAGACGACATGGCAGAGTATGGAGTACTCAAGTAGACCAAAGCTAACGACTCGACTGAAGTAGTTGAGTTGCTGAGTATGACAAGTCTTTTGCTTTCTTCACAACGGATCTCGATGAATGCTTCTTGGGTCGAAAGAAGATGGCTACGACAAAGTATTCGTTCGCAGACTTCATCAAGACCCTTGTCCAGGCCAGCCATAAATTGAAACACACAATCCTTTCCAAAATCATATCGAAGGGGAAAGGTCTGCGTAAGAGTCCCAAGAGTAGCCATAGTAGAGGTCACATTTCATCCATAAAGCAATCAAGTCATTGTAGTATTGGGTCATCATCTTCGACCCCTGTTTAGTCTCACTATCCTTATTAGAAACTTCATAGAGTTATCCAGAATTACCTTAAATCCAAGTAGGAAAGTCAAATGCTTGTCTGAAGGTAACTTGCAAACAGAATAAACATTTAAAAACGTCAAATAGAGGTCTCCATGGAATTAATTAGCCATGGCATAATCATGAAATTCTCCACTTCCCACACAAGATATGTTGGATCAGTCTTCAGAGGTTCTTGAATTGTACCCATGAGGTGGTCAAATATACTCCAATCTTTGACTAACAATGAAATAGCTTGAGACCACTGAAAGAAATTGGAACTGTCGAGTTTATGAATGGTAATCAAGAAATTTATGTGGTGTTTAGGTCCTCCAATCTGCGGAGGGATTGAGGTAGATGTTGAACCTCCGGTGGGATCAAGAACAATGGCAAACGGAAGCTCGAAGGTGGAAAAACCAGCCATGGCTCCAACGTGGCTAAGGGAGAGGATTGGCGGCAGAGGTACGAATGGACTCGTTCCCTGCATCTGACAACCTGCAGGGAAGATATTTCAATTATAGAAAGTTCTGGTTGGTGGAGGAACTTTAGCAGGGAATTCCAGCTATAGGGAGGAAAGAGCCTCGGAGAAAAAAGGAGGAAGATTTTTGTTGCAGGAAAAAGCCTGAACAGAGGCCTGCAGGGAGAAGAGGGGCCTGCAGGGAGAAGAGGGGCCTGCATTGAGGAGCTGCAGTTGTCGGAAGGGGATTCAGCCAGTCAGGTGGAGGTTCGGCGACTAGGATAAGATCTCTGGCTCGGATACCATATTGGTTTGGAGAATAAGTGAAACATGAATTAGAGTAAGGAACCACCATTTATTACTATTGCTCGAAGTTTGAGAGGGTCCACATAAATCACTATGATTAATTGAAAATGGGAGAAATGAGTGTACGGATGAGATGGATATGATACACGTTGATGTTTAGTTAATTGAAAATTTTAACATTTAAAAGAAGTGAATTTTTATCGATAAACATCAAAGGGTATAATTATTTTAAATAATAAAAGCTAAGATGAACGAAATGACAATGTAAGAGTATAATTGGACATGCAGAAGAAAGGGAAAAACTACAACTACAAGATTAAGTGCTAACATTATCAATGTCATTTTCTTGAAAAAAATTGAGCTCGACTACCTGCTTAGCATTTCCAATCATCCTCCCCAAACGATGATCCCGAAAGACAAAAATCAGCGAAAAAATGAGCTACGCAATCAATATTAATGTTAACTTACTGACCAACAAGAGGTTACACTTAAACAAAAAACCATGTCACATGGATTCAAAAGTCAACCCAGTTTATTCGCAATGGAATTAAAATAGTCGACAATTTAATTGTTTCTTGCCTGAAGCAAGTAGAATGCACAGAGAAAAAATGACAACGTCCAGTCATGTGGTATGTGGCATCTGAATCAATAATCCACGGACCTGAAAAAACAAAACCAGCGCGAGCCAAAAAGACGTTAGCTTGACAAACATGAGAGATTGACGGGCCAAAAGAGAACTGACTAGAACCAAACAATTTAATCAAATGTTCCACCTGGAGCTTTTAAAAGACTCTGGCGAGTCAGGACATGTCTGAGTAAGGGCTAACTAAGCTATTGTGGATTTCGGGTCGTAGTGAGACCTTTAACAACAGTAGAATTGGACAAAAACTTATTTGTCGGCTTTTCTTGGAGGTTCTAACACTTATTATAAGTATGATAGGGTTTGTAAAAAAATAACGTGGAATGATTGGCTCAAGATGGCATGGCAGAGTGTGAAGTCTCTTGGAGACTAAAGCAAACGACTCGACTAAAGTAGTTAAGTTGTTGAGCATGATAAGACTTGCTTTCTTCGAAGCGGATCTCGATGAATGCTTCTTGGATCGAAGGAAGAGGGTCAAGGCAAAGTATACGGTTGCGAACTTCATCAAGATCCTTGTTCAGGCTAGCCAAAAATTGAAATACACAATCCTTTTTCAAAATTTTATGGAAGAGGGAAAGATCTGCGGAAAAGTCTTAAGTTTAGTCAGAGCAGATGTCACATTTCATCCATAAAGTAACCAAGTCATTGTAGTATTGGGTCATCGTTTAGCCTCATGGGCCTTATTAGAAACTTTATAGAGTTGTCCATAATTACATTAAATTCGAGTGGGTATCGCAAACGGCTGACCAGAGGGCACTTACAGACGAAAGAAACATGTAAGAACGACCAAGAGAGGTCTCCATGGAATTAATTAGTCATGACAAATAATGGAGTTCTCCACTTCCCACGCAACATATGCTGGATGAGTTGATGGAAGTTCTCAAATTGTACCTATGAGGAGGCCAAATTTACCACAACCTTTGACAAACAACAAAACAGCTTAAGGCCACTAGAAGAAATTGAAATCGTTGAGTTTATGAGTGGTAACCAGAAAATTCATGTGGTGTCTAAGTCCTCCTTACAGGTCGAATTTACCCCAACCTTTGAAAAACAACAAAACAACTTAAGACTACAGAAGGAAATTGAAATCGTTGAGTTTATGAGTGGTAATTAGGAAGACGTGGTGTTCAAGTTCTCCGATCTGCTGAGGGATTTAGGTAGATGGTGGACCTCCGGTGGAATCAAGAACAGTGCCAGACGGAAGCTCAAAGATGGAGAAACCCAATGGAGCCAAAGAAGAGGATTGGCCGCCAAGGTCGAAAGGAGTCATTCCCTACATCTGACAACCTGCAGGGATGATTTTTCGATTGTAGGAAATTCTAGTTGGAGGGATTGAAGCAGGGAATTCTGACTACAGGGGGGAGAGTCGGTCTTAGAGAAAAAAAAAAGGAGGAAGAAGTTGGAAAGGATGTCTACAACGAAAAGAGGAGGCAGTGGGGAGGAACTCCAACTGTAGGAAGGGGATTCGGCCAGGCAGGTGGAGGTCTGATGGCTAGGTTAAGATCTCTAGCTCTGATACCATGTTGGTTTGGAGAATTGAGTCGAATACCTTTATTGATTCAAAATGTTCGCTTGAATATAGCTTATCAAATTCCTAAATTTTGGAAAAAAATAACAACCATATTTCGTAAACTCAAAAAAAAAAAACATCTATATCTCCAAGGTTATAAAAATCAAATCAAATAAACTAAAAACACAAACTCCTGTAACAAGCCAGAAATAAAAGGAAATACATAAATAGAAAATAATCCGAAAATAAAATCCTATTATAATTTCTATCATAAAGTTGTGTTAGATGTAAATAAATAGGAATTCAGTGCTATTTATGTAAACGCAAACACCCAACCGGATTAAACATTCATCAAAATTTCCAACTATCAACTTTCTTAATAGATGAATAGTACTTCATGTGAGTTGATTACAAAAAGGCTTAGATTTCATTTGCAATAGTATTTCAAGCGTGGCAAAGTTTGTTCTATAAGGTTTGGGAGTCTGCAGCAAAACAAGCTTTTTATCATGGCATTTTGTCAGGTTGTTTGTAATATAATAAATAATATCCTATACATGTGCTTTTTGTAGTAAAAAAACAAGGGGCATTTACATACATACCACCCAATTCTTATGTATTTACATATATAACACCTAAACTTTGCTTTTTACATATACAGCACTCAATTCTTTCAAATCACATAAAAATACCACTATTTTAACAACCTGACAAAATAATAAATAATATTATATGTATATAAATCTTCCAAGAAAAAATAGACCAGTACTGCAAGATTTTTCCATGCAACTTTAACACCAAAGTTGAAATATAATGTGAAAGGTCGCGTTTGTCTGACATGTTAATGTAATAACAAATTTTATATCAAATAACGTTTCAAATTTTTAACTTCCATTAGGGTTTTTTCCATAAAATTTCCATGACTACAATAAAAAACTAAAGAGGCATTTGCATGTATAACACATAATTCTTATATATTCACATACTAACACCTAAGCTTTCATATTTAAATACATACCACTCATTTCTTTGCCAATAGATAAAAAAATATCACTATAACTACCTTTTTAAAAGTGAAATACACCTATAAATGCATAGGTTATAACACCAAAGTGTAATAAATGTAAATATCAAACTTTTGGTGTTACATGTGTAAATTCATGAGAATTGTGCGGTATTCATGTAAATTTCCCAAAAAGCCAAATAATGCCAATCTAACACAATAACAGGAACATTCATGCAATTGGAAATTCTTAAAATTGAGCAGATGCATTGAATCTGGGGTTTCTATCAAATTACACAGTGCTACAACTCGTATTTGACAGATTAGCATTTGCTTAGAAATATTAATAAACGTCAAAGTAAATTACATCAATCTGAGAGGATGCCTCGTATAAGTTTCATTGTCCCGATAGATTCTAAAGATTGACACTTAAAATTTAAACAACAATAGCGACATTCTTTTAGATTTGGTCAGATTATCATAATTCAAGCCTATCCCAAAATATTCCAGACTGTAAATTTTGAAAATTAACATTTTTATCGGAACGCTGCACATAAATTCAATTAAAAAAAGCAGAGACGTCAGATAAAATCCACTCCAAGCCATTCTGGTCAATATATCATAAAGGATTAAAAGTGAGTACCCAGAGACTATGCTGGTAAATTGAAGTCATATGGACAAGCATGCCCGAAGCATAAACGTTGCAGCTATATGAAGCTTAAAAACATGACTACAAAATCCGAAAGGAAGGAGGCATGCTTGCAACTGAATTTTTAGCATAACTTTATTACTACAGAAAAATCTGTCCAAATCAGCGAAGAAACCAGAATGTTTATTATGAGAGGGAAAAAAATATCAATCCAAGCTGATGTTCATAATAAAATGGCAAACAATCAGGCCAAATCATGAGCTAACGAGTCGAGTTGGGGCTCGTTTGAGCTTGACTTCTTAGCTCATTCAGCTAAGCTCACATGCACTTATTCAGTCGAGCACAAGCCGGCTCGTAGTGATATGTATGTAAAAACTAATGGTAATAGTATTTATGTGAAATGAAAGAGTTGGATGTTATGTGATCTAAGTAGTCAATATCAATCGTTGCATTTCACTATGACCTCCACGCTAGTCCCGTCCAGTCCATTACCCCACCAACATCAGCATAAGCATGCTACACCCCTGCACCGCCCTCATTCCAAGCAATTTCACATCCACTCCTGTTGAGCCAAGTGTGTTAGGCACCTCACAGTGCATGTACATGGAGTGCAAAGAAGATCGATAAGTAATTTAGAGCATATTAATTGCATTTAGTTTTCTTTTTCATTATACACCAGCAATTAATTTCTTCTTGCAGGTTTTATCCTTCAATATAGGCCACCCACTCGATCAAGGACATCATAATGAGCAAATACGATGCTCCCTACCTGTACTGAAAAAAGATCCCAATTGAGGTTTTGGATTTATGTTTTAAGGAGTTTGAGGCAAACAATAATATTGGATTACAATAAATTTAAGTTTTACTAAGTGCATTGAATTTAATTTTGTAATTATTATTTACTAACTTTTTTATATTTTAATAGAAACAGATGATAGAACGAGAGCCAACCGCTGCAAACGTGCGCATCTATATACAAGAGCCAACCGCTGCAAACGTGCGCATCTATATACATCAACATCATGTGAACCAGCGATGGGTTGACCCTGATTTTAGAGAGTCTTTCTAAGTGTAGTCTTTTTTTATATTTTTGTAATTGAATTACAATTTTATTTTGATGTTAATTATCCTTCACTATCTTTTACAGGACGAGTATATGCGGTCAAAGAATGTCCAGAGTTAGAGCCCAAAGGAGTTGAAAACTCCGGTGGCCAACCTGCCAGTCATACATTGACATTTGGAGGGAAGCGGTTGGGGGGAGAAAGAAAAGAAAGATCTCGCCCTCGGCTACCAGGGATTAGCATACGAGACACGACACTCCTCCGGTGAGAGCTCCACATCGCTTGATGATCAAGTCAATAAATGTGTCGTTGCATTCAACCAAGACATAGAGGCCCACTATTTTGCTCAGCTATTTGAGATGGAGTCGAGGGTGGGGGCCAGAATGGCAGCAAGACTAGAGGTGCGATGCAAGGCACGACATGGCACGAAGTGGATAAATAGTTCTTTCCTTTTATATATTATTGATTATTGTTGATTCACTTGGACACTTATTTGTATTTACATTTCATCCATATGTAGTATTGGATGATTTATTGAGATTGATTGTTATATTTATTATGATTTTCTTCATTGTCCATGTCTGTGTGGTTACATTTTTCTAAAATGTTATGGATATATCTGTCCTGTGTTTTATATTACAATTGTAGGTGCATAAGACCAGTATGGTTAGGGTCTTTATGTATATTTTTATTTCGGCATAGGTTTTCGACGGAAAACTGGAGAGTATCAGTCAGTATTAATGAACCAATGAAGTTAACAGTTGGTAATCTGTAAAAAAATCAGCCAAAATTCCGTGTGGATACTATTGTTTTTGGCTAATATTGTCATAGCATAATCATCTGAAAAAGTTTCTGGCTGATATTAAGCTGAAGATCCGGGATAAATTTCTGTCAAAGTTCTTGTAGGGCGGAACTTCTTTCACCGGAATGCATTTCTCACCATAAATTTTTTGATTGATTAAAATCAGTTATAAATCTGCCATATACTAAATTTTATAGGAAAAAATTCTCCTTTTTTCCTAAGGATTAGCCAGCTGGAGATCCCTGAATTTTTGTTAGTGTGAAATTAATTAATACAAAAAAAAGATGAAGAAGCAAACAAACAGAAGCTTACCCTGTTGACATTCTTAGAATGTAATAGCACCAAAAAAAAAAAAAAGATGAGGCGATGATAAGTACGAGGCAACAACAGCAACAAGCAGCAAGTAATGAAAGGGTTGAATTCTCATTCTTTGCATGAGAAAGCGATGAAGAAAATTCATTCTTTGCATGGGATTAGTAAAGAAAAAGCAATAAGGAAGCGAAAGATGAAAACGCATTAATGGCTCACCATCCTGTCACTCTTTGCATGTGATTGGCGAAGGAAAAATCGATGACAAAATACTATTGCAGTAGCTATTGTCACCTGTGGTCTGCAAAACAAAAGCTTTGATGAGCTACTCGAGATGTTAACGATGAAAAATGATTAAATATCATAAATCGCATCAACATCATTCCAAACCTTATCCCAATTAATTGGGGATCATCTTTTAAATCCATAAATATCATTAAATCCTTGTCAGGACGCTGTTTTGTGCATTCCATAACATTAAAAATAAAGTAAAATAATAGCAAATGGCAGAGTTTGCACAATGAATGATTCCATTTAACGCAACAATAAAAAAAAAACACAATAACATAACCTTTTGTACTTCAAAATGAAGCTCATGAAAGTGCCACCGATACCAGAGTTAACCCAAACCACAACATAAAACAAATAATATTACTAAAATGTCAATAAAAGGTTACAAACAACACACTTGAAAGGAAAAATACAATAGTACGACATAAACAAACCCCCCCTAACGTGTATCCCAAGAGTGGTGGAGGTATGCTAGATTGATTGGAATAGCTCGCGGGTGTGGTGGCATAAAGAAATGCTGATGCCAAAGAGGGGGAGCTGCGAAAATACAGGGATAGCAAGTATGGTTATTGTCCTCGATGGTGGCAGCGAGAAGTTGGGGTGGGTAGCGGCGGAAAAACAGAAAGGAGATCTTCCCTGACTGTTTTGAACAACAATGACACAGTGGGAGGGCTGGAACAACAGGAACAAGGGGCAGTTTAGGCAGCAACAACGTCGGGAGGGAGGGAAGGTGGCTGGGAGGCCGGAGGCGGAGACTGCAAGAAAACAACAAGGTGAAGAGGTTTCTGAGTGATGGCAGCGGTATCGAATGGTTGGACAGCGGCAGCAGCAATGTTGGTGGGTGAGGTGGAGAAGGCAATGGCGAGAAAGCAACAACCGGAATGTTGTCCTAGGCAGCTACAACAATGAAGGGCGACTTGGAGCGATGTGGGGAGAATGCTAAAGGGGATAGGGAAGGGAAGATGCACACAACCTAGGGACCAAGATACAACTGGAGCATGATCTGCAACCCTAGGATACAACCCTCGAAGGAAAGAAGAGATGCCAAAAGCTGTCACGATATAAAAAAATAAAAAAACTGACTTCCACACCATAATACAACACATGAAAATTACTAAAAAGAAATGAAACATAATATTAAAGAAAGCATAAGAAAAAATTGGGATTATTTCGGCCTGTTTCCCGCGATAGCTACTCCCATAGTACTGTAGCAGCTATAGTATTGCGGTAAGGTTTTTTTTTTTTTTGTGGTAAGCTCTCTCATCAATTTAACCGGGTTGTGGGGAGCTTCAACCTAATCCGCGAAGCTTCTATCTCCTCATCTTATTACCTCAATTCGACCATGTTAAAGGTGGCTAAACGTTGTAATCTCAGTTCTGTTGGTATTGAAATTCTAAAACACTACTTGATAGGCATTCATCTTGTTTTGACACAATCATAACTGGAACTATACATTGATGTGTACCCTCACAAACCAAGCCTCAAGTGATCAAATCTATAATTGGCTTCTTCCACTCTTTGTAGTCGTCCAAGTGTATCTGATAAACAAGCATGTAATGAGAAATCAACTCTGGGATAAAATCTATAACAGACTAGACCATACCAAAGTATAATCATTAAGTAGAGATCACATCTTCTTCACTGAAAGGACCTAGATCCCACTATAGAAAGTTCCTTCCTACAAAGCTCCTAAGGTGATTTCTAACACTTTGGTTCATCCATCCAGCCTGATCAGCTGTCGATGGGTATACTGCTTAACTGAATTTGATACCTCAATGACTCCCTATGGTTGTCAAAAGTAGTACAAAAGAGTCTCATCTCGAACCTATTGGACCTCCCTCAGTGCCTATATATCTGAAAAGTCTGAATTTCTCTTACTGAGATTGCTTTGTGTTAATTATCAACTCCCAAAACTCATGACTCTTTTGGACATCCAATACTAGTCAGGTTGATGCTCTTCTCAAAGTCTACAAAATGGTAGCTTGAGACATCACAATCTCATATTCTGCTTGAACGCTCATTACCGCAGACTCATTGTCTTCTAGAATAGTTACTATCAACTCAGTTGGAGTCTCTCTCCTAGGTGGTTCAACTGAAATTGATGGCATCTCTTCCTCCGGCTGGAAGTTGAGAATCATCTATGACATCTTCATCTTCTCCAAGGTCACAGTTTATTTCTTCAACTGCTCTCTGATCTATGAAAGACAACATTCTTTATTGTGCAATTTGATTCGGTTTGCCCAAATCTGTGACACTTGAAATATTTCCTGGCATAATCAATTTTGGCATGTTGGTTGGTGCCCTTTGTTTTCCCCTTTAAACTAGTGTCACTTCAGACGAGGTCAACCTGGATGTAATCCTATGTGTACTCGGGCTGTAGGATCCTGGAGTTGAACCCAGTCTGTAAGGTGTGATGGTCGTCAGATGATGTGCTCTCTTCACTTTTGAAGCTTGAGTCTGAACATCCAGTATGTAATGAGCTGGTAGGAATTGACAATGCATCTACCGTTTCATCTTAGACAAGGTAGTAATTTGATCATGTCCCTCACGTTGGCGTATGTACCTTTAAATTTTGCCACAAAAATAATACTCTTCTTTAAATTGTTGGTGAAAGGCGACTAGCTTCACCATTCCGTCCGATGGGACACCCTAATACACAGACAAATTCCAAGATCCAAAACCACTCGATAAACTCTTTCGGATCCATATAGTTGTCAAAATATTGTAAATCCACCTTTACTTCAAAATTAGATATTTCAGGTCACATCTTCAAGGTAGAGGTTCTTTTATCCAAGGAACCTGCATGGTGGAAGAGATTTACTTCATTCCTTCGATCTAACAAGTCACCATTGTGCAACGAGTGACTCATCCAAATTGCCTCCTCTTGAAGGTGGCAAGACTCTGTTATAGTTGGAGGATTTCTCACTGCATATATTTCTTAGAAAATCCTCTAAACACCACTTTGTGAATTTTTCATAAACAATATCGTTTCATTTCCCCTCGATCAAACTTTTGACGATTATCTCATTGGCGACAGAGCCAGGTTTTGGGTGTGGTTAAATGGAAGATGTGTAATGTTGATGCAAAGTGAGAAATTTTTTGGTGGAGATAGAATATGGGTATGATAGATGCTAGAAACCCTGGGATGGGACTAGGATTAGGCTAGCTCTAATACAAAATAATACTAATGTTAACACAAACCACAACAGAAAAACAAATAATATTATAAATAAATAAATAAATGATTAAAATTAACACACTTGACAGTAAAAATACAATAACATGACGTAAGCAAACCACACTAAAGTGTATCCCAAGAGTGATGGATGTTAGGTGGATCGGAATGGTTGGCGGGTCTGGTGGTAACAAGGGGTAGTTGTGAAAATGTTGAGAAAAAGCAAATATAGTTGTCTTGTATGGTGGTGTTGACCTCATTTTTAATGAGGTCTAGTCTTTCTCTTAGGATTTAGGATCTAGCCTTAGAGATCTCCCCTCGACTAACTTAGAACCTTAGAAATGAGACCCACCTCATTTTAGAAGTTCGACCTACTTCTGTCCTCTTTTTTGGTTTCGCGTGTGTGGCGTCAACTTCTAGCACTTAAAAGGATGAAACCGACATGAGGAAACCCAAAAGGAATTCTTATAGAACCTTTTAAGCCTTAGGGTGGCCTTCTGCACAATTCGCACTCCCGCGCACACAAACTTCGCAATTCGGAGAGTCGACACGTCCGATCGCCACAATTCACATCGCTTGCACTGTTACCTGTCGAAGGCTCGAATAAACCTTTTGAAACGATCGATCGCGAATCGAAATTTTGTGAAATTTGAATTTTGACGCGTTTTTGACCCGATTGTCGACGACATCGTCCGAGCGACCCCGGATGACAAAACGGACTGCACCGGCACATCTGGAACGTTGATTTTGTCTAGGGAGTACGACCATTTTGTTACGTCGCCGGCGTGAATAAATCACATATTATTTAATATATATATATATATATATATATTAAATTTATATAAACCAAATTATTTCTTTTCCTCTTTAAGCACTAAATCCCTAACTCGCGCACTCGATCCCCAAATCGTTCACACCCGAGCCCTAGCCCGTCCGCCTCAGCCGAAGCTCCTCTTCGTCGCGAGAAATCGACCCGAGGTCCCCTCCTCGTACGCCTGTCGCTCTGCCTAAAGGTCGTTCCCTGTCACCACGCGCTCTGTCTTCACCTACTCCAGTCGCGCTCCGACTTTGCCCTCCCACACCTCTGCAATTCTTGTCGTCTTCTTCCACGTCGTGCCACGCGAGCTGCTCCTCTGCGACAAAGCTACGCCGCTGTCGTCATCTTCCCCCCCGATCGACTCTTGTCGCTTCTCTCGGCTCGGCTCACCGCCCAGGTGAGTGCAGGTGACTCCTTCCTCTTCCCCTTTTGCTATAAAAACCCACTTGGGGAAGAGTTTAAGGGTTAGCCAAATTTTATTTTGAGTGGGGGAGGTGCTGCCATTTTTGCTTCTCGTTTCTTCATTCTGTGTGTGTGTATTTGAGGCGTTGTGAAGGTCTTGCCTTCTCTTGGGTAAAGCTTGAAGGAGGAGGCTGGCCGAAATTTTCAGAGGAAGGGAGAGGTACTGCTGAAATTTTGTAGGGCTTATTCTTGCATTTTCTTTGGTTCTGCCCCAAGGGGTAACTTCTTCCCCTCTCTTTTCTCCTCTTTTTTAATTCTCATGGTGCTTCTTTAGTTTGATTTTATATGAAAAAAATCGGTGGCTTATAAAAAAAGAGGGAGAGAAAAGATAAGTTATGTTTCTTGAGGATTTTATGAGATACATCCTTTTATTTGGAATATTTAAGATGACCGGATTTTCATAATGCTAAATTCATAGAAGCATTTGATTGAATCATATGAATTGTGTTTTGTTGGTGTTATCACTCCACATGTACTGTTTGTTTTATTTTAAGTTAGGAAAGAAAAGAAAAAAAAAAAGGCCTAGATTGGTTTGATTTCTTCATGTTTATGGCAAAGCTCTAGTGACATACTTGATTTGCCTATTTGAGGGCAAACTTTGGAATATTCATTCAATTTTGAAGCGCTCCTCGCATGCTAGGATTTGACATATAACTCTCTTTCATATGATATTTAAGTTAGAATTTGAAGCTCTCTTTCTACATTTAAGCTTCAATACATGTGCTCAATTTTTGAAATGTTGCTTATACATCAACATTTGGATTTATATGGCTCTCTAATCTCTTTCTCATGCTCACATGTGATGGATATGGTTAACTTTGCGAAATATGCAGCTTTCGAGATTTTTTTTTTTCTTCTTAAAAAAAAAAGATCTGTATAGCTTATGAAGTCCTCTTTCTATGTCAAGATGTGAAGTATATTCATAACATTTGGAATACCATTCATGGCTAAAGGATTTATTCATGGCATTGGGAGTCTTCCCTTACATGTGAAAATATGAAACTTTCTTTTAGCTTTTAAAGTATTTTGGTAGGCCAAGGGTTGGTTTTACACATGGCTTTTTGAAGCTTTTCTCATGTGCAAATTATATGTCTCATACTTGAATTTTTGGAGCCCTTCTTATGTGCAAGCTAACGCTTTATGTGTGGCTTTGTTTGGAAGCCTTCATCATATGGAATTTTCGGATTTGGGAATGGCTCTACTTGAAACACTCATGGAAAATGTTATATGTGTTTATTTCTTGCGCATTTATATGACCATTCATATGCATAACACCTAAGCTTTATTTTTGCACTCTCCACCTCTTCTCATGCACAAAAGAGGTGTCTATCAATCTATACTTGCCAAAACGAACATTTTTGCACTTGTGAAATTACACCATGTTTATACCTGCTTAAGTATGAAATTTGCGCTTGTACACTTGTAGAAGTTGGCTCACATTGCTCATATTCCCATCTTACAAAATTTCTTCACTCTTCTTTTTATCTATGCTACATATATGTTTGAGATTGATGGAAACACTGGATGTTGTCATTCATATGCTTGTGTACTTTCATAGTTGTGTAAATTGCAGGTGTGAAAAATCTTTTTTTATGTCGTTATGCTGCCCGATTTTTCTCGATCGGGTTTCCCCCTTTTTTTTACTTACCTGGGCATGTTGCTTCTTTGTTCTTTTTTTTTTTACTTTGGCTTTCTCATATATATCTCGACTTCTTAATATTATTTTAACTTCATCGCTTCACCACTACACTTCACCACTTCACCCACTCCGCCTCCTACATTATATCAGATGCTACATCACTTCACACCCCTGCACCACGTTGTGAGAG
>NEWO01000340.1:56793-77453 GCA_003013225.1 Phalaenopsis aphrodite | reverse complement strand
GACGAGTGGCGAGTTCTGTACATTCGGGTGACCGAGTAGCCTTCGTGGACCCTCGAGAATAAATATACAGTTGAGCCTAGTCCCATACGAGTGCTTGCGGTCCCCCTCATCCGAATCTTCTTTTTATTTTATTGAAGCTTTGGGACAGGGCAGTCGTGCTACTTTTCCTTTTTTTCGGGATTTCCCCAGGATTTTTTAGGATTTTCTTTTACTTGAGTCTCTTCGCGTTGATTTTCTCGAGTTTTCTGCTTTTCCTCGGATTTCCTGGATGACGTTTTCTTCCGGACTTTGTTTTTGAGATGCATTTAGGCTTACTATACTTAAAGAACATTGGATCTCACGGGCGTACAAGTTTGCTTTACATTTTTTCAGTACTTTATTTTCTTGTTCCTACCTGTTACTATGTTGTATAGCATGTCATATTACTTCTATTTTTCACCTGCTACTGTATTGTATAGCATGTTTCTACTTGCTATTGTTCTTCCCGTATAACACATTATTCTGCTCCTATCTCTACCTGTTACTGTTCCTTCTGTACGACAGGTTATACTACTCCTGTTTTTACCTACTATCATACCGTATACATGTTATACTGCTCATGTTTTTGCCTACTACTGTTCTACATGCATCCTACTGTTTGTCCAATACTACACATTTTATATCTTATAGCTTTAAGCATGCCTTCTTTTATATAGGATGTTTAGAAGACTACAACCATATGACCATTTGATTTGACACTATAACTGGACATCCTAGAAAACTTAAACTCGTCATGTCGAAAAGCTTGGAGCTAGCGCGGTGGGCAGCACGTCCATCTTCAACAGCATACCACGTCTTCCCCAGCAAAAATATTCCTTTTCCTAGAAATTAAACAACAATCAATAGGATTTCAAGGTTGTTTGCCTAGCGGAACATAAATCCTCCACCTTTTCATTAGATATTTGTATAACTCTGTCGTACGATTTAAGCCCTAACTCGTTCTAGGTTTCGAGGTTGTCGTCCGATACGACGTAAACCCTCATATCTTTCAAGCGATTTGTGTGACCATGTCACGCAAATATAAGTCATAATTAAACAAAATTGGCAGGATGAAACACTTTAATAATTTCTTCTCAAAACTAAAGCCAAGCCATAGGGTAAACCGGGAAGTCACTGAGGTTCTCCTCAGGATCTGTGACCTCCCCTAGTTTCTCTTCATTTGAATTCCTCAACATTGTTCCAGGTTCGAACATTACCTCTTTCACACCTCTTGGTCTGATTTCGTTGAAAATACCTATTCTTTTGACTTATTTGAAGATGATATTCCCTGATTTTTATCAAGAATTTTCTTAGGTGACTTCGCTCATTTAAGATGTAATTAACTATAGGGGCTTGCCTTTATAGGAAGCTTTTCCGAACCCAGCCTAAAATAAACCATATTTAATTCTTTGTATTAAATAGGGGAACTTGTCGGCAAATAAAACGGTTTCGCAGACCAAACGGATGTCATATATTTCTTAGTTTATTTGATCGAGTCTTATCCTCAAGTCTTGTGTTTATCTCTCGGGATAGATACAGGATTTGAGGTAGAGTGCTCTTTCATTTAAACTGTGAAAAATATGAGGTCAGTTTTTTTTTATATTTTTTTAATTATATATATATATATATATATATATATATATATATATATATATATATATATATATATATATATATATATATATATATATATATATATATATAAATTAAAACGTCCTTCCGAAGCGGGCGACGGGACTTCACTTCCAGCGACCGACAGCTTCTTACGGGCAACCCCCAAACTTTTTAGTGCCGACAGGTGGCAACGAAGAGTTTGGGTGGGTAGAGACGGAACAACAGGAAGGAGTTGTTCCCAGCTTTCCTTGATGGCAACAACACTGTAGGAGGATTGAAACAGTAGGAATAAGGGACTGTTTGGGCGGCGGCAAGCCGGAAGGGAGCGGGAGGTGGCTGGGAAGTTGGAGGCTACAAGAAAAGAGCAAGGCTAAGGGGTTTATGCATGTAGGCAGCCTTATCGGATGGTTGGATAGCGATGACAACGATGTTGGTGGGTTGGACTGCTAGGGTAGCGAAGCAGGGGGAAGAGAGGGCAATGGTGATGGCTGGAACCACAAAAAACAGCAACTAGAATGTTGTTCTGGGCAGCTGCTACAATGAAGAGCGGCCGAGAGCGATGTGGGGAGGCTGCAGAAAGGGATAGGAAAGATACACAACACCTAGGGACCAAGATACAGCAGAAGCGCCACTTGAAATCCTAGGATACAACCCTCAAGGAGAAGAAGAGACGTCAGTGGCTGTCCCAACACAAAACACCAAAAAATTTGATTTCCAAACCCTAATACCACATAAATATATAAAAAACTGAAAAGGAATAAAGGATGATAGGAGAGAAAGCATAAGAAAAAAAAAGGATTATTTTGGCCTGTCTCCTAGGTACCTATTCCCACGATAGTGTTATGGTACAGAGGTTTTTTTTTCCTTTTTTGCTTTTATTATTATTTTTTTTGCTTTTTGCTTTTTTTTATTTTTTACGTTAAGCTCGCAAGTTAGCCATGAAGTCATGTTTCAAAGGCTATTCAGCTTGATACTTACGCCTCTAACTTTGAAGCACAGACTTCTTGCTTTGCATTAAAAAATTAAACTAAAAGATTTAGTTTAACTATATTAACACTTAGCAAAAATTAAACTCAGGATAGAATTTATTAAATAATTTGTGGAATAATGATTTAACACCTCAAACAGTACCCAATATGAGTGAAGAAAAAATGGTGACTCAAAATGCCAATTTTAAATTGTTAGGACATAACTAAAGGTGATGGTGACTTCACCTAGGTGCATGTCTCATTGATTATTGAACAGAAGCCAACTTCAGCTTATTTCTCAAAATTAATGCTCAAAAACTCCTGTTTTATCATATAATTTTGTTTTTCCAATTGACATTGGAATATCATTGAAGTAAGGTTTTCCAACTAAGATATTTTTATTTTGGGCCCTTCATGTGCTATTTATAGGACCTTTGAGGCACATAAAAAACAAAGAATATTTAGTAGTGACATAAAATTTTAGTTTCTCTCAATTCCCGTGTGTTATTAGATGTGGATTCTTCAAGTACTTCACAATTCTTGACAACTACTTAGAGGACAATTTTCCTTATCCCGATATAAAGTTTGAAATTTTTATTTGGTGGTTTTTATCAATATTCAATTACTAAATTGTTTTAGTGATTGGTGTGCATGTGTGATTGAAGGCTTGTCAATTTTATTACGCATGAATTTCCTTTTTATAGGGTGAACCTTGACAATCGCTAAAATTAAAATTTGTTCCATATATTTCTTACGAGACTACAAGTATTAAGGGCTATTGCATTATTCTATAAAATGAGAGAAGCATGTTTGCAGTTTCGCATAAATATTTAAATCTGACCAATTTTTTTACATAGGAATTGGTAATCTATGAATTTTTTTTTTTCAATGGGAAGAAGTCCTAGAACAATTTGGTGGAGTTAGCAAAGGCACGACTCAAGGTACTGTAGTCAATTATGTCAAATGTTGAAGACAACATAAACATGAATGTTTGATGGGCTCTAACACTTGCAATTGATATCGTCAGTCTAGTCATATATTAAGATATTGTCCTTTTATTGGCCACAAGAGCGTTGAAGATAAAAAATCAGGCAAAATTCCTTCACAAAAGATTGAAAGTGAGCAGAAAAGAATAGAGTATAGCCTCAGCTCCTATCCAAGGTAAATCAAAACAACCTGTTTGACCTCGAGTTTATTCTCTCACTCATAGTGAGCCTAAAGAACCTATTATTGTTGATGGCGATGAAGTTTGATGAGGTTGCCATTTTCTTATAAGGGTATTTCCTAGCATACTTTCTAGTTTTAGTAACTTTGTGTTATTATCCGAATTATAATTGAGCCGCCTTGTGTCGAGTCTTCACCTTATAGTGATTACTTTTCATCTTAATAAATGACCTGCATTTTTCACCATGAAATTTATGGATAGCTTATGTCGACCTGCTAAATAAGATATGACTTGCAATCAGTTTATAAATTTCAAGGATAAAAATTTTTGTAAGTAGAGAAGTTAATAACATCTCATTTCAGCTATTGGGAGAGAAGAAGCGTAGAACCTTTGGGAAATTGAAACGAAGGGTCGGGAAACCAAGGAGGTGAACTCGCGTTTAGACTTTCAAAGTCAACTTGTCTGCTGCATCGGACAGTGTAGGGCAACGATGTAGTGCTCGCACACAAAATAAAGGAAGTGGGAGGAAAGAAAGCTTTAAGCGCTCGACTAAATCCTAGTCGACCATCGCAGAAAAAAAGAGGAAGAAAGGAGGACAATAGCAACATCAGTGGCGTCGGTGTTTGGAGATGAAGCGACAGCAAAAATGTCGAATAGAGGAGAGGCTGACGTCAATTTCAAGCCATTGAAGAGGAAGGCGTCGAGGCACTTTGGAAGAGTACTCGTGCGATTCAGAGCTAGTGTGTAGAGAGGAAGAAGGGAAAGCTGAAGCCGGAGAAGCTCTTGTGCACAAAGGACCAGAAATTGTGTTGCTCGACTGAAAGACCTTGACCATCAGCAAGGTTATAAGGCGAGGGTTAAAAATTTTAATTAAAATGTTATCTTTTGAATATATATATATATATATATATATAAGATTACATAAACAAAAATAATGAAAATTTAATGCTTAAATAATATAAATTTAATAGCAAATTAAAATAATAATTATTTAAAATTTTGTAATATGAATACTCATGTTTATTATAGGCTTCTAATTTTAAAAGAGTTGACATTAAGACAAATCAAATAACAAATTAATTAACACGAGGCGAGTACTCTTGTTCATAAACAATGGTAATATTTTGCTTCTTCTAGACCAAATGCATTTAGTAATACTATCATTAATCATATTAAAATTGCTACAAACTTAGAATTTTGAGTTTTAGCGAATTTTGTTCAAATTATAGAAATGATATTTGTGTACAACATTATTCAAATTATCATAAATATTGAATGATTTATAGATATATTGTCTGCTACGTAAATAAAGATGAAATATATTTTTAGTAAATATTGATTTTCATAGAATGTTTGTAGGTGCATGACTAACTATGATGGAGTCACCATTTTATGATACTAGCAGAGAAACGTTAAGATACATGTACACGTAAATGAAAAAGAATATTAATATTGAAGTACCTTAATTTGTATAAATTTTTATAAGGTACTCCTGTGATGATTGCACTGATATATAATGATATTATTTTACTATTGACATAGTAAGATTCTTTGAATAACATCAAATATTTATATTGATTTATTGAAAGCTAACTCGCATGTAGATAGCTCTTATTTTCTCTTGTATGATTGTAATTTAAGAGTGAGAGTATCACTACTTTTATTTAGCTTAATGTTGTTTTAAATTAATATTTCAGGTTTAATTAAGTGATTAAATGAGTGATAGAAGAGGAAATATTTATAGAATATATGTATAACTAGTAATGAGCTAAATTTAAATATGTTTTTTAATTTAATGTGATTAATGACTCTTTCATTTATTAAATGGTAAATAAATATAAACAAATTTAATTCCCACCGTCTGACCGTCTATTTCTGTCTTTGATTAACTTCAAGCCTCAGGCCGGGTTGTGACATCTTGGACATCCCCTCCTCCTTCACGTAAGAAAAACATAGTGGACTGAAGATCGCTCTCTTTCCAAATTTGGCATGGAAAAGTTTGAATTTGATTATTTGTTTCTTTAAGTGTTATTTTCTTTCCATTTTTTTCATGGCTGATCCTTCAATGCCATGAACTCATATGATATATTTTATTTAGCTTATAGCCTTCCTTTTAAATTGTGGTTGTCTACCCTCCCTAAGACTTGAATTTCACAACATAAGTGGCATGTAAGACTTTTTCATTCATGAAAAGATAAAATTATCTGTGCTCATGTAAGAGTTTTGAAGTTTTGTTTAGTAATTTTCTTCTCCATGGATTATATTTGGTTATCTTCTCCACCGTTGAAGTGCTTAGGCTTAAATATTTTCAGTCCTATGACTACTTGTAATTCTTTAGTGAGGTTGCAATATAATTATCGTTAACACCCCCATTATTTCTATTGCATCATATCATCTTCTCCCATTATAGCTCTCAATCTAAGCTTGGGTTTCCTTAATGGCCGACAACATAACCTCCACTTAACCCTCATTGGCACCTTACAACTCAACATAAACATCTCAACAAAAATAACAAAAAAATAATGAAAAAACAACCACTCTCAAGCCATCAAACTTAAAACCTAGAAGATTTGAATAGTACATCAAGACAATTAACGCAAGCTTCAAGTTCTGCAAAACATTTCTAATAGGCGACGTTGATAAGGACTTAATCGTTTTATGTTACCATTGTTGGCTGAAGGAGCTCCAAATTTTTTTCTAATCAAACTTCAATAATTTTTTCCCATCATAAAATCTCAATTATTTACAGCCAACCAAATGTAAAGTTTTGTAATAAAATAAAGATAATTTTGATATATACACTGACGTAAGAGAAGTAAAAATAAATAAATCAATTATTTTCTCAAGCCCATCCACCTCCAACTATCCCAAAACCCTAAATTAAATCCAACATATAAAAACCTCCCCAAAACTTCCAACAAACTTTAAAAAAAATCCGTTCTCTTAAATAAAATATTTATTCCGCCAATAGTCGCTTATATTCCTAATCCTTCATCTATTGAACCCAGAAATATAATTATCCGGGACAACATACACCATCTGAACCTATTCTACCCATTGTAACACTCATTAAACCTAATCCCAAATAGCAAACGACTCCCCCTAGAAGTAAAAATGGTAATCAAGGCATCTATGTTAGTCCTACAATAGAGAAAAATCATAGAAAAATGTGTTCAAGCTATAAAAGCATATATGAGTTCAGGTTAATTCAACGCAAGGCATGCCTACTTACAAGAGTTTCTTGATTATTGTTCAAATAAGATACTTCCTATGAATTCTATAACAATTTAAAAGCTGCATAGAAGAGTTCTTGAAGTTTTGAAGGAGATTGTGCAGCACAAAAAAATCATAAATGTATGGTGATGAAGATCAAATACATAAGAACTGATCACATGAAGCAATTACAAGAAGGCAGAGATTGAGCAATGTGAACATAAGGGTAGGATCTACATTCCCTATTTGCATTGTCAGTCACCTCTTTCAAAATTCGATAATTTGATGATCAAAATCAAGCAAGAAAAGCTCCAAACAAAATGCATTTGTGCATGGCCAACTTCTCCCTTTTTTGGATTCCATTTAAACTTAATTAAAGTACACTCCAACTTCCATAAAAGCCTTGATGTTCCCTCCCTCTTCCTGACAAGAAACTAATGATGAAATAAAGATTACACACTTTCAAAATCAATTATGGCTGAAATTTTCAAGATTATGTTTGATTATTAGCTTCATTATTTCAAGTGACATTTTCTCTTCTTTATTGTCATAACCAACCTTAGAAGTCATGGATCCATGTGATGTGCTTAACTAGCTTAAAGCCCTGCTTGTTAGCTAGAGCCATCCACATTTTTGAAAGACTTGGATTTTCATTATATAAGCAGTAATCGTGTAAGAGTATTTTATTTATGAAAAAATAAAATTATTTATGTTTATGTTCGAGTGCTTTGTAGATCAATTTGATGACTATTTTCTCCTTAGAGTGTCTTTGGTGATCTTCTCTGCCCTTGAAATCATTTGGTGAAGTCTTCAAACCCATGAACTGATCCTGCTGTTTTTTTGTGAGACGACAATAAAATCATTTTTATCTTCCACCTTATTAATTCCATTGCATTACATCTCCTCCTATTCTTATCTTGGCATTGATTTTTCTCTTTGGTTGGCCATTGTCAAACCCCATAAGTAGAATGAAACAGAAATCTCAATCATAAAGGCATCTTTTGGTGTGATGGTTGGAATTTCATCATAATCTTCAAAGTTAAGCATGTTGTCATGAGAACATTTTTGGGATATGTGACCTCCTAGGAAGTTACACATATGGGGCAAAAACATTAGGCCATTAGGCTAAAGCAGACAATACCACAATGGATAAGAGTTCGGGTTGTTAAAAATAGTATCAAAGCATCACACCAATCTAAAGATATACCAGAAAGCTAACAATGATGTTAGTTACTTAAGTGAGGGATATTATGAAACCACTTAAGAAGAATGAAACTGAACTCTTAAACAACGAAGCATTTTTCGGTGTGATGGTTGGAATTTCATAAAAACTACAATTTAAGAGTACTCTTATGGGAGCATATTTGAGATGGATAGCCTCTAAAGATGTTACACCAATAGGGTAAAACAATGAGGCCATTAAGTTAAAGCGGACAATAACTCGATGGATAAGAGTTTGGGTTGTTACAACCATAACCTTCACAGCACTCTTATTAGCCACCTTGCAACTCCACATAAGCAATATATAAAAATCTATTAAACAATTCACAACTCTTAAACCACCAGACATGCGGTATGCTCTTAAAATTAGATGCTTTTAAGTAAATCAATTTTTCAAAAACTTAGCTTGCTTTGATGAATTAGCTTTAATGACTTATCTCTCATGTAAGGATTTATGGTGGTTACATTTATGCATAGAGGGGTTAAAAACATGAATCAAATGCAAGGTTAACTTTGAGAGAGAGTTGTATCTGTGGGAGTACCGCTTAAGCCATAGAAAAAAACATAAAAACATGTTCTAGTGAGAAAGTTAGAGTAGCTAACTTTTGTATGAGATTTTGAGAGAGTTTTCCGCAAATGTTTGCTTCTGAGTACATTATAAAGAAAAGATGAACAAAAATAGTTTGGTACATTAATTTGAAATTAGATGTACAAAAAAGATATGCTTCCTCAATTGATTTTAATTGCCAATAGAATACAAGTCAAACTTTTTTTCAAGAGCCTGCGCCAGTCTCCTGGGGTTGGGGGAGATTCGACTTCATTGGTCGAAGCTTCAGTCGAATCTCCAGTTTCGTTATCAGCCATCTTATATCCCATTGGCGATTGTACAGATGCCCGAGGTATTTAAGGCTCTTCCCCAGTTTGCGAGCAAATGTCAATATTGATTTGTCCTCCTGACCACATCTATAATGTTAAATCTTCTAAAAGTAACCCATGATTGGTTCAAACGAGCGAGCTGTGAGAGTAATCTGACCCTTCTCGCACGGCGGTGGTGTTATTGGTACGACGTTGTTCTGACATAACTTCAACTGTATCTGTCCAGTATCGACTGTGGGCATCTCGGTCATCTCGCCTGGTGTCATCACTAAAAATGGTTTCATTGACATTGTTATGTTGAAAAGGGATCATGTGATCTCAGGCTCTGCCAAAGGAAAGAGGGTGACGCGCTTCTCGTCTTTGGTGAAATAATAAGTGTTTTTATATCCGTTGTGCTAAGTCCTTCGGTCCAGTTTCCAAGGTCGTTCCAATAAAAGGTGATAGGTATCCATAGGGACCATGTCACACTACACATAGTCCGATAGTTGGCCTCCGATAGAAAACTCTATCAAGCATCTCCGGTCGATGCTGAGTCGATTCTCTTTCTTTAGCCACATCAGTGCATATGGTTGAAATGCCTCTGATTTGTCAATCTCAATTTCTCTACCATCTGTGTCGATGACACATTCTTGTTGCTTGCGTCGTCGATGATTAGACTACATATTTTTCTGTTCACTGTGCAACAAGCCTAGAAAATATTATGGCGAAGTAACTGCAGATCTAACATGTCTTCTTTCTATAGGATTTGTCAAATCACGAGCACCTCTCCCACATATGGGGGAAGCTGATACACCTCACCCCATTCGTCAGCTTTCTCTTCATCGTTAATTTCTTCCCCTGCACCTTGATCAGTAAATGAGACTACTTTGATCAGTGAGACTACTCTGCTTGTGGGTCAATTGGGGGCTATGTGGCCATAACCGTGGCATTGAAATATTTCCTAGTTAGAATAGTGTTGGAGTTGAAACATTTCCTAGCTAGTACAGTGTTGGAGGCACTACCTTTCTCCTACTGCTTCTCGCTCTGATTCAGATCGTTATTCCCATGTCCGGGCTGCTAGTCTCTCTCGTGGCGCCCTTGTCGGTCATGGTAAATGTAGATGGCTGCTTGCCTGAAGTCTGTTGTTGCCTACTCTGCTTCTGTTGTCTTTCCACTTTCAAGACCAGTGTCTGGAAATCTCCTAGCATCAAGTATGGTTGCCCATACTGCTAATAGCAAGCTTCAGACCTCCGAGATATCAGGCTATCGTATGCTCCTTTGGCTCCACCAAGTCCCAATTCAGCTGTAAGTGGTCAAATTGGGCTATAAACTCCTCAACTAAAAGATCTCTATGTTGCAAGTTGTGGAGCTTTAGAAACATATCCTGGCGATAGTGGGGTGGGGTGGAAGGTACTCCTTTTGCATTACCTTCTTCATCTTCTTTCACTTAATGAACTTTTCAATGTCTTCCCTCTTCCTCTGCCTCTACATATTTTCCAACCATAGGCAATCACTCGTCTTTAGCTTAATAGCAACTAGCTTGACCCATCTGCCTTCTGGTACACGTTTGTATTCAAAAATCCGTTTAACTGACAATAGCCAGTTGATAAACTCATCAGAATCCATACCTCCTTCAAATTTTGGAAGGTCAATCTTGATGCCAAAGTCTCATTGTCCTTCATAAAGAACCTCTTCTCTTGGCCTCCTTTGATATTGGATACCAAAACCGCATGGTCGATATTCCTCGTCAACCTCTTCTCTTGGCCTCCTTTGATATTGGATACCAAAATTGCATGGTCGATATTCCTCGTCACTGTGATCTTCCCCGTGAAACGGATTCATCTCCTCGTCCCTATCATCTCTTTGACTCTCTCGATCACGGACGAAGGTAAACTCTTCTTTGTTTCCGTCATCCAGTTTTGTTAGTCTCCATTGTAGACGTCAGATTTCTGGGTGAATTTCGTTGAATTTCTTCCCGGGTCGAACCCGGCGTACCTCTTCACGGTGGCATGCCTAGGGTTAAGAATTGACAGAAAAAAAATTGGTAGAGCTATCTTAATGCTAGGAGACCCAGGATAAGACTAGGATTAGACTAGCTCTGATACCAAATAATACCGGAACTAGCAGGAAAAATAACAGAAACACAATCATTAATAATAAAATGGGGTTACAATATAACTCGAATGGAAATAACAACACAAACATAAAAGCAATAGAAGCAAACACTTATAAATGATTCCAAATGGTTGGTGGAGGCTGGCTAGAGGGATAGATGATTGGGAGGGATGACGACAGCCACGGGAGGCGGGTGATAGCGAAGGGAGGATGCGGAACTGTAGGGACAGCAAGTGGGAAGAGTTGTAGATGATTGACAGTGGTAGTGGGGGTGGTTGCGGGGGAGAGGATTGGGTAGAGTTTGAAAGGAATTGGGAAGGTGGGACAACAATAATAACCTGCAGGAAGGGATAATGATTGTGTCGGGAGGACGGAGGAGAGTTCGACAATTGAGGAGTGGGAAGTAGTAGGTTTGGGGAAGGTAACAGGAAGGATACAACCACCACCTTGGAGAGAATATAGCCGAAGCATCACCACCTCAGATACAGCCCACAACGGAAAAAGAAACTCCACACAAGAAATCTAAAAGTAAGCACACTAAGAACTTACTCCCCACACACCTAGGACAACAATTTTAGGCTCCCCCGAACGAAGGAAGCTTCTACACAAAAGAACGGTGGAAACGACAAAAGGAATCCTGAAATCTCTTCCCAAAAAAGAACCAGTGCGAAATAGTCCCTATGAATTGCGCTGCTCCTCTCACATGGGTTCTCCCGCTTTTGTGACTTCGCACGGTTTCCCACTCCCTTGGAGTTTGCGCGGTTTCCCACAAACCGCTTTTAGTGCCCGAGACGTTTTTAGCACTCGTATTAGGGTGATGGTAGCGCCTGCGTCACATATTAAACTATTAAGAAAGTTTTATCATCAACAAATACTGTGCCTTGTATTATATTAATGTAAGACCACAAGTACGCCAGTTATTCCATCATAGCCTTGTAAGTTCGATTGTTTCAATAGCATTAAATGTTTATCAACATCTAGATTTCATTTAAAAAAAACACCGTGAAGTTGAACTTTGCAATGCTACCATGTCAAAATATTGGGTTTCTTAATAGAACATGAATTTCATTCTCCTTGTCAACAATTTCAAGCATAAAATAAAAAACAAGCATTTTGAGATAATTTAAACATCTGACATATGTTCTAAGGGAGGAAGCCTACATCAAAATCTTAATAATTTTATCAGAAAATAAATAATGTAAAAGACAAGAAATTTTGGCCACACGACAAAAAAGTAGAGAGCAACGGCATTTTTAAAAAATGACAAGTAGAACAACAACTTTAAGCATTCTCCCATTACGGCGCCATTAAATTTGATATAACGAAATAAGAAGAAAAAAATCTTGATGATAACATAATTTTAAAAGTAGTAAAAAAAGGTAAAAATATAAGCCACAAATACTTACACTTTAAGTCTCATGCCCAAATCCTGCAAGAAAGTGCAATATGTCTTCCGGAAATATGCCTCTTTCTTCAGATCAATGCCATCCCTCCTTGATGGAGAATTCTCTTCAATTTCCTTCCTTGAAAAGTACCACCTGGCCCCATAATTATCAAGTTCCCCCTCAGAACTTTTAGGCTGTCCATTTTTATCCATTCTATGTAATAAAGAATCCCCAAGCGGATATCCAGCCATATGAATTTTGTCGTCGAGTTGAATTTATGATGGCTAGATTTGGCAACCGGAAATATATCCCCAATCCTCAAAGTAAAACTGAATCTCTGGCAGAGAATGAAAACACTAGAATCAAACAAGTTATAAAGGCTACGCGGCCATCAGAAAATAAGAAACTTATTTGAAAAATCTAAAATGAAATTCAAAATTAGTATTAATTGATGCATAAACTTGTTACTTTAAATAAATGGGGAAAAATCACTATGTTGACATTAAAAAAAGGAAAGAACGGGCCGAACAGAGCGATAGAACAAAAAATATTAATCAAACAAACCATTAATGCAGATTTGGAAAAGGAACCAGTAAAAAAAATTATCAGCAAAATATCAAAAACACAAAACGATAGAAACAACAAACCATACAGGCAAAACAATGAAGCGGAGAAATTTATAAACAGTAAATTGTTCTTGTACGACCCTTACTAAAAGAAGAAGCGCCCCTCAAGACTCATAGGTTTCGTTTGAAATAATGATACACCTCAATTGATATCCATAAAACATCGCGCAAAGGCCGGCGGCTCGTTTGGTGGTTCGAAATCTCTGAAAGAGCTTTAGGGTGAACAACAAATTTCTCCGTTTTCAAATCGCGATCAAGGAGCTCCATCCCCCCGTTCTGGATCACATTCCTTCATTCCAATGGTGAAATTCTCCGCTGCGTCGCTTTAGGTGTTCTGGATCGAAGCTTTTTTCACAAACGATCATCGCGTCTGTCGGACCTTCCCTGCTTAGTGGAGTTTTTCATACCATAAGTTTTAAAAGAATGTTCTTCAACGGCAACGACGCCTCAAACGAGCACTTAGTATCCCGAAGAACCATTCAAATAATGATGTGAAGGATTTTTGTACTAAACTGGTATCCCAACATGCAGCTCAAGTAATTGAACTTTTTTGCATTAAACATTTAATCAGAAAGAGCATTTACAAAATTCACACAACATGCATACTCTCATCAACAATAAAAAATTTATATTTCAAAACCAAACTAAGTATTCAACTCATAAAGCTTAAGCATTAAAGTAAGAGTTTCAAGTGGCTCAAAAATAATAACAATCATATGTTTATAATGCTATTAGAATTATTGAAGCACGCCATCTTTGTTGTCTCGACTTCGATTGCAGATTCAAGAGAGCTTCGAATGAGAAATATTCAGCTTTTCCTTGACTCATTCCATCTTCATCGACTAAGCATCCGGCTTCAAAATGAGCTTCTTGTCTTTGTATTTTCTTCTAAATGAGCTTCAAAAGAGGCCCTAGAAACCTCATTGTCTTTCGCATCTCAACGAGAGAAGAGTCAGGTTGGGGTCCTAGTTGTCACACCATAACTGCCCCCCTCTTTAAGAGTCGGCTGAGATGAGCAGAGGCAGACAATTCGACCAGACTAATTCCCACTAACACTCGTCCTAATTAACAAAATCAAGATTAATTGGACGATGAACTAATGTGACTAAATTGCCTCAAACATACTTAATACAATTTATTTGATTAATTTTCATATATACTCGAATGTGTGAAAAATCGTATTGTCAAAACATATAAACTATACAGAGTTGTTAAATCCAATATAAATAAAACAAGTACTCAAATGATTATATAACTTTCCAGAATTATAACTGCAAAAAGCTATACAAGTCACACATGACTACTCCCTCTAGTGCTCTTTATCCCTTCCTGAAAGTAAATAATGCAGGGTGAGCAACACAAGCTCAGCAAAATAATTAATGTTAAAAAAAGGTTTTATACACCAAAATAAAACAAAGTTATGGTTGCATGTATGTACATGCTTACATGCTTACACACAAGCCATAAAATGATATAATCGTATAGCAAATGTAAAAAAAGCAAGTAGTATAAAAAATCATGATTGTTGTATAAAATATATATTTCATGCATTGTTGTATAGTCATCAACATGTAATCATAAGCTTGTGCATATGAATCATAAACTTGTTCATAGCAATGTCACTTTTAAATATATAGGTCTCAACTATTTTTATGTCTTGTCATATCACGAAGCATCACTTTGCCCCAAAAGTCATATTAACTATTGATAAAAGTTGGGTTCACAACATAGCAATATCAATAACCCCCTTGATACCAACAATTTCTTACGTTCAATCATCGTTTGATCACAACAATTTTAAGAGTTTCATCGACGTCCAAACACCAGGAGCTGTGAATATCACATTCATGCAAAATATACTTACAAGGCTCATTTAATAGTCTACTCATAACATCACTCATGATAGTCTTTAAAGCATAATACTTATAGCATTCATAAGCATTTCATATATCATGTACATAAATCATATCAAATGATTACCTGCAGACAATTAATTTTATAAGCACATTCATTTGTATGATAGCATAATGACATCATATCTAGCGTAAAGGGGAAGTCAACTATCATTCATACATTCAATGCAAATATTCATCCATAAGTTGCAAAAAATTCTAAATACATCAATGTCAAACATGGAATCACATGAAAACCTATATATAATTATTTCTCTTAAGTTAACACGAGATTATTTCACCTGACTAGACAAAATAGCTCTACAATGAGTTCCCACAAGCTCGTCTCGAGCTCGGTATCACGTGTAAATAACTTGAAAAATCATAGATATTGTAGAAATGTATGGAATCATAGCTTATTTCATGATTTAACGAAAAGCATAACTTATCGGCCAAAAAATATCTCGAACGCTTCTCGACATAAATTTGTTCTTTTGACACTGTTTATTCTTCTCATATTTTCTTCATAACACCTCAGTCTTCCCTTTCTCTCATTTAAATCGCTCTAATAGCCCTTATGGAAGCTTACAAACTAAGTTTGACACCTGTTAAGGCTAACGAAAATGAAAGATTACACAAATTCATGGCAAACTTCAAAACAGAAACAAGAGGAAGAAAAAACAATATTTAGAATAGCTTTAAAGAGGGATTTGTACCTTTCTATTTCCTTTTAGACCCCTGAACGGTCATCTGCAGCACTCAGCGGGTCGCGCCGACTCTCTATTCAAGACAAAGAATAATAACCGAGCGAACGAACACGTGGGTGGAGAAAAATCAAAAGGAAATGCAGCCCTTAGTGCAAGTTTAATGGATTTCAGCCATCTGATCTATCATACTGCTGAAAAATGCGAACAGAGATTAATTAGGAACATTGCATTTATGGTAGATTAGGAAATAATCAAAGGTTAATTAAATTATCAAACTTATAACTTCTGAATTTTATATCATTATTATATTCATAAGTAATATATAGTGTTATATATCAATTTGGTCAATTTGACTAGGAAAATTTCATAAAATTGATTCAACTGAATTTCAGAGGATGAGAAATTTGAGAACATTTTAAATTTGTCGAACCTTTACCTGGTTCATAAATTTTATCCTAGAAATTTCTAACTACTTGAAGAGAGAGGGATAACTCATTCATAGTTTTTTTTTTCCTCACAAGGCTTCTATTTCAGGCTCTTGTTTCCGCTTTATTTTGACGAAAGGAATCTGTCTGTTTCTTAGCTTCTTTACATTAATGTCTAATATTCTTTCAGGCTCTTCGATCTAAGTTAGATTTTTTTGTATGTCAATATCTTCATGTAAGGGAGATTAGGGAATAATCTAAGGTTAATTAAATTATTAAACTTATAACTTCTTAATTTTATATCTCCCATTATATTCATAATTAATATATACTGCTATTTATCAATTTTACACATAGAATTTTATAAAATTGGTTCGACTAAATTTCGGATAATGCAAAATTTGAGGCACATTTTAAAATCTGTCGAACTTTTACCTTATTCACAAACTTTGGGCGTGTGAAAAAATTGTCAAAACTTTAATAATGTCTCCCATTTTCTTCATAACACTTCTAAAATATGTTTGGATGTGGTAATTATTTCTAAAAATACTCAAAATACCTCTTAATTGTCTTAAGTGATTTTAAAAAAAAGTAAATTTTTTCATAAACAAAAAGATAAAAACATGGAAAAATTATACTAACCAAACATATCTTCAAAAAAAATAAAAAATAAAAATAGAAAATAAAATTGATGACAAACGTGGATTCAATAAAGGCACACAATAAAGAGAAAGATAAGGCACACAAAGAAGAACTTCAATACCAACTCTTTGTAGAACAAAGGCAACTATATGGTCATGCTAACACATGAACACTATAACATATATCCACATCCACCAAATAAATAAAATTACAAGACATTGAACCCTAGAGAAGATTCACATATATTCAACAAAGTCATCAACCTAAATGAATATTATGATTGCTCTAAATTTCTTCACAATGATGTCCATATTTTCCTCAAGAAGCATCCAACAAATACATAAAAGTAATAAGACATAGAACCCTAGAGAAGATTTGCATATATTGCACAAAGTCATCTATCTCAGAGAATATTATAATTACACATATTTCCTCAAGCACTACATCTACATCAATCTCTTAAGTTTATGACCCTTTCATTTAGCATAGGATGTAATTCAATAATCAAGCTGACCATTCATGATGACAAAAAAGACAAGATATTCTATTGAAAGTAGCGCGCCAGCATTTAATACTCATTCATTAGCTATATAAAAAACATAAAAACGCCGTCTCTACCAAATCTACAATGAAAACTTACCAAAACACAAAAAGAAGGGGAAAAATAATTGCAAAGCACCATCATTTCATTCATTACAACTCCAACCAAAACTGAAAATATCAATCTTTAGGTGTTAGACATGTAAACATATAAGAATTGTGTGGTATTCATGTACATTTCCCATAATAATAACAAACAGACAACAAAAAGAACAGTTTACGAAATGCTAGGAGCCTTATAAATTCCAAACAGAATATTCATTCAACCACCGAAGAAGATCCTAAAACCGTAAGTTCCTTGAAAGCGTCAATAGCACTCAAAAAATTCAAAATCAATCCCAAGATTCCGAGGCCACAACACCAGAATCTATATGCTCCACACCTTAATCCTGAAAACCTGGAGAACCAGAAAATTAATTCAATAACATCAATACCACGCACCGAATTCCGATACTCATGATCAATACCTAATCAAATAAAATTTCACCTGAAACTTCCGCTTCATGACTAAATAATCAATTTGATCGGCGCAAAACAAGAAAAAAACACCCGATTTCGAATTGTGTGCTTGAAGTCATCGCACAAGTAAAGGCAACGATGGCAGAAAATAGTAAAGAAAAATAAAAGCTAAAAGAAAAGGAGAAGGCTTACGCAGTTCGGAGAGGAAATCGCCGAAACCACCGACGTAGCGTCGAGATGGGGCGGAGAGCTCCGAGGTCTCCGGCCGAAGGTGGGCGAGAGTGGAAGGGTATTTACATGAGCAAATATCGCGTTTCAGCGGAGGAACTCTTTAGTTTATTAAAAATATAATATAGATTTGCTTTATAAAACAAGCAATTCATAGAAAATAGAAATTGATCATAAAGAGGACATTAAGGGGCAGTTTGTGGGAGGGGGGGGGGGGGGGGGGGGACGGGGGGGGATTATTAGTTGATTGTGTGTTTTGAAAATGCATTCATTCAATTTGGTTCGAGCGTTTCGGGTGCCCCTCGTAAAACACACAATCTCCTTTCTACAGTACCGCGGCCCGCACCTAATGTATCGCGATCGAGCGTTTCAAAGGGTTTTTACATTACTTACCCCTCTGCCTCCTCCGCTTTCCGTAGTTAGTGCCCTAACGTTCCTCGCTCGCTTTCCCCATTTCGTGCCCTAACATTTCTCGCTTTAAAAAGAGGAGATATATATCTATCGCGCCCTACTGTTGCGCTCTGAGGAGATCTAACACTTTCTTCTCTCTTCTCCCATTCGATCTGATCGTTCTGTAAGTTGTTGTCTTTGGTTACCGTAAGATCAAGAGTTTCATACGCACAAATTTGGTCATCTATGGTGAGTCATAACTAGCATTTGGATTTTTTTTGTGGTGTCTTATCATTGAAGTTTTTCGATTATTGTTTCTTTCTAAAAAATTTCTTGAAAAAAGTAAAGTAGAGCGGGGGAGGGGGGGAAGATGATTCCGTTCGGAATGGGGAGAAGAAGATGTTCAGGGGAAGGACTTGCCATGAGAGAGGTGGGTCTGTTTTTGGGTACTTTGATTAGAAGTTTTTGGGATTTCTGCTAGTAACATCCTACCCGTGTTTGGATGGTATATCCATGCATTTGATCTCACCTTTCTGTTAAAACGATGAAACAATGTTTTGTGGTTGTTGGGATGTACAATGTGTTTGTTACATATGCTAAATGTTTTTGGATTTAACAGTGTGGTTGTTACATACAATGAACCAATGTTTTTTGGATTTACAATGCGGTTGTTACCTAAGCTTTTGGGATTTATAGTGCGGTTGTTACATACGATGAACCAATGTTTTGAGGCTTATTGGCTTTACTATGCAGTTATTATGTAGTTTATAATGCAGAAATCTAAAGAAATTTGAAAGTTGTTATGTAAAGTCTGAATACATTTTTATTCTTCCCCCTCGGTCTGTTATTTCTTTGTTATGATCGTTTTTGAAATGAGAATAAACTCATTAGATGGCATTTTCCCATGGAAGCGTTAGAAAGGGTTGGACATTTAGCAAATTGTTTCTTGATAATACATGTAACATCATTTATGGAACCGGGATTGATGAGTAATATTTCCTAATGTTGTTTGATATCACATTTAGCTTAAATTTTAAGCTAAAAAAGTTATTCTTCTAGCTACCCTATTTGAGATAACATTTTTGGCAATTCAGTTTTCTTAGGTAATGTTCACTAATGCTATGTTACCTGATTTACAATTCCGCCTTGCTACTTTATACATTGTTTCTCAGTACTGCCTGATATTTGTAAGCATTCCTGGAGAATTGAATCATTTTTTTAATAGTCTCATTATGGCTAAGAACAAAGAAGCCTCTACTTCAGCTATGTGTGTTTTCGTTCATTTTTCTCTTTTTTTTTCTTTTAAAAGGAGTCGCCAGCTTGTCGATCGTCGTATAATTCCCCCATTCGAATAAATCTCCCTCCCGAACCATATAAACAGTTTGAAGAGGAGAGGAACCGAATAAGAAGGGACATACGACAAAGTGACAAACAAGAGAAAAAAGTAAAACGTGGAGAGTCTACGTGTGATAAACCTCGCAAGGATAGGTTAAGAATGTCCGCCCAAACAAGATCGGGCGGAGGCACCTTAAACCAATATCCGCGAAAGAAGTATCTACATAGACTACCCATAACCAAAGAGTCAGGTGTATGTACCTGTTCTGGGGTCAAGAGCACTCCCAGAGGAACATGTTCCTACTAGTTAATTACATCTTGGGGGATACCCAAGAATGCTCTCGATAAAAGGAGTTTCGCTTCATATTATCATAGATCTGGGGTATAAGAAATCAAATGAAGGTTATTCCGTGTGGGAACAGTCACAATGCTTTAAAGCTCACGCTAAGTAATCGAGCAGAGAGTGAGTCTCTCACATCCCAAAATGGGTAGCGGCTCATCGGCACATGGGGCCCACAGAATAACCTAAATCATCTTGACGGGGATATCTCAATACGTCAAAGCACGTCCGGGCCAAAGGGCAGAGGACAAATCGTCGTATCCCAAATGGGCGGCAGCTCATCGGCATCGGGCCGTCAATGTGATATCAACGAGGTCAAGGAGCGACATGGCTCAAAGGGGCTCAACAAAAAGGAAAGTAGAATGATCCTAAAAGGTAGAGGTAACTGGGTCGGGGTACCACGGACCCGTCATACACAGCTACTAGGACCCTAAGTCTACCTGGTCGTGAAGGTAGTCGACC
>NEWO01000340.1:7458-52753 GCA_003013225.1 Phalaenopsis aphrodite | reverse complement strand
GCCCGTATTTGAATCGTTAACGACATGAACGCCCTCCTTAAGTAATATCGACGTCCTGGACACACATGACATCAAAAATAAAAAAAAATGATGCCAACAATGTGGAATAAAGATATCACATACATTTTTTGCAATTTATGTATTAAGGAGATTGAAATTGGTAATCGGCCTACCACCTATTTTAACAAAGAAGGGTGACAAAATATTTCAAAGAAGTTCACGGAAATGACTGGTCGTGAGTACGACAAGTTAAAATTAAAAAACAAGTGGGATCATCTAAAAAAAGACTTGAAGTTATGGAAGAAACTGAAATGAGGATCCATAGGATTGGATTGGGATCCTTTAAATGAGTACTGTAGATGCTTCAGAAGAACGGTGGGCGGAGAAACTAGAGGTAATACTCCCCTCTCCCCCTTCATTTTGTTTAGCTTCTTTATTAATTAGCTAGCAATTTTTATTAATATGCCCTATTTCTTATTGCAGACAATACCAACTACCGAAAAATTATAAGGTGTGTGGAATTGACCAAGAATTAGAAGACAAATTGGATGTAATGTTCAAGGGTGTTGTAGCTACGGGGCAAAATACCTTCAACCCAAGTGAGCTGGGGTTTGATGGAATATCAGTGGACTTGACACCTGATCAAGTTATGGGTTTTGGTGAAGGTCCTAGCATAAACCCGAGGGAGATCGAGTCCACATGTCAATCAAAGAGGTGTAGGATGGAAAAAAAGATAAAAAACAAAGATGTATTCGTGCAGAGCTTAATAAACCAATTGATAGAAGTATTTGTAGCTTCACAACCTGTTGAACCAGAAGTAAATGATCTCAGTGTTGATCATTTTTAGAAGACATACCTGAAGTTATGGCAGATAACGATTTCTTTTTAAAATGTGTTAAAGTGCTTGAATGCCTAACAAGAAGGCAGATTTTCAAGAGGCTTCGGTTTGAGCTGTGCGCGCAATACTTGCGTCTTTCCATCGAAAAATGATTGTTGTATTTATGAACTTTGTTGAATATGTCGGCTGTTGTATTATTTTAGAGACCTTGATATGTTGAAGTCGCTTTAACATTATGATGTTTATGTGTTGTTTGTTCGGTTAACAAATATTAGAACTACTTCTCAACCTACAACCTTTTTAATTTGCTTATGTGATGATTGCTAGTTTTTCAGGATGAATCCATACAAAAAACGCCGCAAAAGAATGGAGGCTGCGATTGCTATATTATTTTTAGAATACTATTGCTCGACTATTCATCAAAACCACACATGACCTCGTCGTTCATTGGGGATAAATGCGTAGGAGAGATGTTAAATGAACATCCGATAAGGTTCAACAACATCTTTTGGATGAGCGTACCATTTTTTCTAGATCTTTTGCATGAGCTTCGTAACAACTATGTGCTTGAAGGTTCATCAAGAACTACCACAAGGGAGGTATTAGCTATTACTTTATACATTTTATCTCAAAATGAATCGATCAGAGGAGCAATGGAACAATTCCAACATTCTTCCAAGACAGTCAGTCGAAACTTCTCTGAAGGATTGAAATCACTCATTAGTTTAGCCATCAAAATAATTAAGCCAAAAGATCCGACATTTTGTAGTACTTCTGAAAAAATAGCAAATGATCAACGCTACATGCCATATTTCAAGGTGAGTTTCATTTATTTATGATAGCATTTTCCTAACCATATTTTTTTCCACAATGACTCTTTTACTAAATAAGTTCATATTTAGTAATCCCTTAAGTTTCTTCTCTATAAATCCATGTGTTGTTGTTTCTTCTCCATGAGATTTGAGTAGTTTCCTTTGTCTTTCTCTTTGCAATAATGAATAATTATGTGTAGAAATGTAGTTTGGTAGAAACGCTTTTAAAATTTCATAAATTGTGATGATTCAAATCTATGCTTAATTTACTTGTCAATCTAACCAATTGATTTGTTAAAATTTGTTATAAAATGTAGTGACCTGAAATGGGCTATGTTCCAACATAGTAAAAATTATATTTAGCCTCATGGATGAGAATATAGTCCTTGAGGTTAAGTGCAAATAAATAGGGAAATAAGGTTTGATGGTGTAGGATTGCAGATTTTAAGGTAACTGGCCAACTTTTTGTAATCGACAAATACAAGAATTTGATAGCGCTACTAGAAGATTTAATTTCCAGCAACGTCGTCCAAAAACTTGATCGCGACTTTATAGATGTGTCTGATTTGATTAAGATGTATAATTATAATATTCAATAATGTTAAAGTCGAATTTGTCAACGCAAGTATATGTATTGCTCAAGTAATATAGGGCTCTAATGGAGTCCTAGATATTGATCCCACAATGAGTGCTTTAGAATTACGGACAAAGACTTTAGAAAAGCAAGACTTTAATCACAACAACAACGTTCAATTTGTTTATTTGTCATTAATAGGCAATTGAAATAAATAGATAATTTTAATTACTAATAAATAACTAATGATATAAAGTAGGGTTTAATTATGATATTCAATATATAAGAAAACATCCTTCTCCTTGCCAAGAAATTATAGTGAATGGATAAAATGAATTAGTTCAATTATATTGTGCCAAATATGAGCATACCTATTCTTTACCCTTTGGTCCAGGCATAAAGAACATTGACTAATCCTATGCTTGGTTACTGATTCTGCGGCTAGGCTGGGAGGATACCGGCTCTCACTTCGGAGATCCCACGTTCCCCTCACCTGAGGGCTAACATCTACACATCAGCACCCAAACGATAGGACCAAATTGAGGATTTTAGTCTGTCACTCTAAAATCTCAAATTTTACGCCCGATAGTAATATTTCCCTATTTATTTGCACCCAACTTCCAAGGGCTTTGATCTCCCTGATCTTGGATGTAATCTTCACTTTAGTTGTAAAGCTTAACATATTTTAACAATTCAATTGACCAGATTGAAAGTAAATGAAGATCGAAGTGAAAATATCATCATAATTTCTTATTTTACACTTATTTCAACAGTAAAATAAGAAATTGAAAAGATCATTACAACAGTAAATGGACATAGATCGAAGTGAAAAGATCATCACATAAATGGTTTTAATCTATGTCCATTTACTTTAAATCTATTTCTCATTTTCTGATCTTCAATTTCAACAGTTCCGTAAGTGTAAACTTGAGTCACAATAAATGGCTCTAACCAATGACACTTCAATTTCCCAGGGAATAACTTTAACCTTGTATTGTAAAGCAAAACTTCTTGTCCTGGTTCAAAGTTCTTTTAATTAATCTTTCGATCATGCTATAACTTTAATTTTTCCTTATAAATCCTGTCATTATCATAAGATTTATTTCTTAATTCTTTCAATTCGTTTAACTGTAACAATCTCTTATTACCAACATCTTTTAAATTATAATTGAATTCTTTAATCGCCCAATATGCTTTATGCTCCAATTCTGCTGGTAAGTGACAAGTCTTTCCAAAAATCAGTCTGTAAGGAGTCATTCCAATAGGAGTTTTATAAGCAGTCTTGTAAGCTCATAATGATGTATTCAATCTAGTGGATCAATCTATTCTACTAGGGTTTACAGTCTTTTCAAGTATTGGTTTAATCTCTCCATTAGAAACTTTAGCTAATCCACTGGTTTGAGGGTGATAAGCAGTAGAGATTCTATGAATAATATTAAATTTTTCTGCCAATCTCTGAATATATTTATTCCTAAAATTGGATCCTCCATCCGTAATAATCATCCTAGGCATTCCGTATCTAGTGAAAATATTTTTCATTAAAAATCTTGAAACACTTTTAGCGTCACAGCGAGGTAAACCTTGTGCTTCAATCCACTTAGAGATGTAGTCTACTGCAATTAATATATATAAGTTCTCAAATGAAGGAATAAATGGTCCCATAAAATCCAATCCCCAAACATCAAAGATCTCAACTTTCAATATGAAATTTAGAGGCATTTCATTTCTTCTAGATATATTGCCTACTCGTTGACATCGATCACAAGTTTTTATATATCTATAAACATCTCTAAATATAGTAGGCCAATAAAATCCAGCTTGTAAAATTTTATAAGCAGTTTTATCGTTCTCAAAATGTCATCCAAATTCAAAATCATGACATTTTTGAATAATCAGTTCAGTTTCTTCATAAGGTACACATCTCCTCATAATCAGATCCTTACATTATTTATATAAATAAGGCTCATCCCAAAAATATGATTTTTCATCATGAATGAATTTCCTTTGCTGTTGCAATGTCAGCATAGGTGGCAAAATTTCACTTACAATATAGTTAACAATATCAGCATACCATGATATTTTCCACACACTAACATTATAAAGTTGGTCATCAGGGAAACTGTCTGTAATTTCATTGTCAACATCAGATAATTCATGGTTTTCTAATCTTGACAAATGATCAGCAATTTGATTATCAGTTCTCTTTCTATTAATAACTATAAGATCAAATTCTTGCATCAATAATATCCATCTAATCAACCTTGGTTTGACATCTTTCTTTCGCATCAGATATTTAATAGCTGGGTATTCAGTGTGCACAACACATTTAGCTCCAATTAAATAAGATCAAAATTTATCTAAAGCATATACGATAGCTAGTAGCTCTTTTTCAGTAACATTATAGTTAATTTGAGCATCATTAAGAGTTTTACTAGCGTAGTATATCACCTTAAAAATCTTTTCATACTTTTGTCCAAGAACAACTCCAATAACATAATCACTAACATCACACATCAGTTCAAATGCTTTCTCCCAGTTAGGTGAAACTATAATAGGGGTCGTGATTAATTTTTCATTTAATAATTCAAAGGCATTTAAACAGCTTTCAGTAAACTCAAATTTCTTGTCCTGTTCTAAAAGTTGGCATAGAGGTTTAGTAACTTTTGAGAAATCTTTAATAAAGCGCATGTAAAAACCAACATGTCCCAGAAAACTTCTAACTTCTCTTACACTAGTAGGAGGTGTTAGTTTAGATATAACTTGGATTTTTGCAGGGTCCATTTCTATACCATTTTCCGAAATTTTATGCCGTAACACAATTCCTCCTGCAATAAATTGACATTTCTCCCAATTTAGAACTAAATTAGTTCTTTCGCATAACTCTAAAACATTTTCAAGATATTCTAAGCATGCGTCAAATGATGTTCCAAATACAGAGAAATCATCCATAAATACTTCCAGCCCATCGTCAATTAACTTACTAAATATAGACATCATACATCTCTGGAATGTTGCAGGTGCATTACATAGTCCAAAATACATTCTTCTAAACGCAAAAGTTCCAAAAGGATTAGTAGATGTTGTCTTTTCTTGATCCTCAAGAGCAATAGAAATTTGATGGTAACCGGTATATCCATCTAAAAAGTAAAAATATTTGTGCCCAGCAAGTCTATCTACTATTTGATCTAAAAATGGTAGGGGAAAATGATCTTTCTTGGTGACAGTGTTTAATTTTCTATAATCAATGCAGATGCGCCACCCAATGACTTGTCTGATAGGTATCGACTCATTATTTTCTTTTATTTCAACAGTCACTCCTCCTTTCTTCGATACACAATAAATTGTACTTACCCATGCACTATCTGAAATAGGATATATAATTCCAGTGTCTAACCATTTCAAAATTTCCTTTTTTACTACTTCTTTCATTATAGGGTTTAACCTCCTTTGTGGATCAACTCTTGGTTTATAGTGTTCATCTAATATAATTCTGTGCATACAGATCAAAGGACTGATTCCTTTAATATCTGTTAAGGTCCAACCAAAAGCTCTCTTATATCTTTTCAATGTATCTATCAGTCTTTGTTCTTTTAAATCATTAATTCTGAAGATATAATAACAGGTAATGTAGATGAGTCTCCCAAAAATACATACTTTAAGTAGTTAGGTAATGTTTTCAACTCAAGTTCAAGTGGTTTAATAATTGATGGAAATAGATTCTTATCAGCATTCTCTGTAATATCCAACATTTCAAATCTTTCCTGAACATAATATAATTCTTCATTTTTTAATTTGTCTAGAATAATTTCATCATTTTCTTCGAATTGTTCTTCAAAATACTTTTTATCTTCAAAATGTTCTTTAAAATGTTCATTCAGTAGATGTTCAACAATTTCCATGCGAAAAAATTCATTATCTCTTTCAACAGCAGGGTATTTCATAGATTTCGCAATGTTAAAAGTCACTTCTTGATTATTTTACTCTCATAATTAATTCTCCTTTTTGAACATCTATCATAGCTTTTCCAGTAGCTAAAAATGGTCTCCTTAAAATAATAAGTTTTTCTTTATCTTCCTCCATATCTAAGACAATAAAATCCACCGGAAGATAAATTCGTCAACTTTTACTAACACATCTTTTATAACTCCCTTAGGATATGTAACTGATTGGTCTGCTAATTGAAGAGTTACAGAAGTAGGTGAGACTTCTCCTAATCCTAGTCTTTTGAAAATTGATAGAAGCATAAATTAATGCTGGCTCCCAAATCACATAAAGCTCTTCCATAGAATTTTTCACCGATAGCACACGGTATAGTGAAACTACCAGGATCTTTTAATTTTTCAGGAAGCTTTTTCTGAATAATTGCACCACACTCTTCGTTAAGTGCAACAGTTTCATTATCTGAGAACTTCCTTTTCTTGTTCAGAATATCTTTCATAAACTTCACATAATTGGGCATTTACTCTAAAGCTTCTACGAAGGGAATATTCACCATTAACTTCTTAAGAATTTCCAAAAATTTTGAAAATTGTTTATTCTGTTTTATGTTGCTTCAGTCTTTGAGGAAACGGTGGTGGAGGTTTTTCCACGGTAACTTTCATTGGTGTAAATGGATACTCTAAATCTGGATATTCATGATCCTTTTCTTTTTCGGTATCCACTTTTTCTTTTTCAGTTTCTATTTCTTTTTGTAGTCTTGTCTCTAATTCTTTTCCACTTCGTAATTGAATCGCCTTTATTTGTTCTTTTCCTTGATCTTTAGGATTTGGTTCCACAGTGCTTGGAAAAGTTCCAATTGTTCGGTTATTAAGTGCAGTAGCGATATGCCCTAATTGGTTCTCAATATTCTTAATAGCAGTTCCTTGATTTTGTAATTGATTTCCTTGATTCTGTAATTGTTGACCCATGTTTAATATCAGCTCTTCCATAGATAACTTCTTCTCCTTGATTTGAGTATTACTGTTAAATCCTTTAGGATAAGAAGGTCTATAGTTAACATTTCCTTGGTTGGATGAATTTCCTAATGGGTTCACTGAGTTGTTTGCCCATTGTTGATTTGTCAAAGAATTGTTATTCCAATTAAGATTTGGATGATTCTCCCAACATGGGTTATAATAGTTTGAGTATGGGTTGTTGGGTCTAGTGATAGCATTTAAGGTTTCATATGAAGGTTGAACATCCACAAATTGCCCTGATGAATTTTCTTCCATCATAGGAGGTGTTGAAGAAAAATTCATCCCTTAATGATCTATTTTCTTTGATATTGCAGCAATATGTGATACTAACATAGATATTGCATCAGAATCATGGATGCTAGCTACTCTTTTAGGATTTTCCCGCTCACAGGGCCATTGTAAATTATTGGTAGACATTTCTTCTATTAATGAATAAGCCTCATCAAAAGGTTTTGACATTAAAGAACCACCAGCTGCAACATCTATAATCGATCTAAGAGATCCCACTAATCCATTATAAAAGGTTTGAATTATTAACCAGTCTGGTAACGAATGATGAGGGCATTTCTTAAGAAGATCTTTAAATCTCTCCCAAGCTTCAAATATTGACTGTCCATCAATCTGACAAAATGATGTTATGTCATTTCTTAGTTTAGCAGTTTTGGCTGGAGGGAAATATTTGGATAGAAATTTCTATGATAGTTCTCCCCAAGTTCTAATAAATCCATGTGCCAATGAGTTTAACCACATCTTAGCCTTATCCCTCAGTGAAAAAGGAAAAAGTATATGTTTAATAGCATCGTTTGAGACTCTATCATATTTAAAAGTAGCACATAGTTCTAAAAAACTAGCAAGGTGTAAGTTAGGATCTTCATTTGGTGTACCTCCAAATTGATTGTTTTGTCTCATTTAGATAATAGCAAGTTTAAGCTCATATGAATTAGCAGCTACATCAGGATTTTGAATAGATAAGTGAATTTCATCTGCTATAGGATTTGCATATTCTCTTAAGGGTCTAGGTTGATGTTCATTCATAATGTTTTCCATTGTATCACAATTTTTAGGTTTTCTTTTCAATTTTCTAATTTTTCTAACAGTTCGTTCTAATTCTGAATCGTATGATATAAGATTTTCAGATCCAAATTTGCACATACAATTTAAAATTAGTACTTAGTAATATAATTAAAAATATAAATATAAATATATAGATATATAGATACATTGCAATTTAAGCAAAAACTTTTTAATAATTCAAATATGTCTATTACTCCTAAAATTTCTCCCCGACAACGGCGCAAAAAACTTGACCGACCTTTTTGTAAATCAATAATTACAAGAATTTGATGACGTTACTAGAAGATTTAAATTCCAGCAACGATGACAAAAACTTGACTGCGACTTTATATGTATTTTTGATTTAATAAAGATGTATAGATATAATATTCAGTAATGTTAAAGTCGATTGTCAACGCAAGTATACGTATCGCTCAAGTAATATATGGCTCTAATGGAGTCCTAGATAACGATCCCATAGGGAGAAATAGAATACTACCGACTAAAATTTAATAAAAAGTAATACTTCAACTACAACAATGCTCAAGTTGCTTATTTGTCACTAATAGACAATTGAATTAAGTAGATAATTTTGGATAGTAACTAATGATAGAGAATAACGTTTAATTGTGATATTCAATATATAAGAAAACAGCCTTATCCTTGCCAAGAAATTATAGTGAATGGATAAAATAAATTAGTTCAATTATATTGTGCCAAATAGGATCATACTTATTCTTTACTCTTTGGTCCAGACATAAAGAACATTGACTAATCATATGCTTGGTTACTGATTCTGTGGCTAGGTTGGGAGGATACCGGCTCTTACTTCGGAGCTCCCACGTTCCCCTCACCTAAGGGCTAACATATTCACATCAGCACCCAAACAATAGGATCATACTTATTCTTTACTCTTTGGTCCAGACATAAAGAACATTGACTAATCATATGCTTGGTTACTGATTCTGTGGCTAGGTTGGGAGGATACCGGCTCTTACTTCGGAGCTCCCACGTTCCCCTCACCTAAGGGCTAACATATTCACATCAGCACCCAAACAATAGGACCAAATTGGGGATTTTAGTCTGTCACTCTAAAATCTCCAATTCTACTCCCGATAGTAATATTTCCCTATTTATTTGCACCCAACTTCCAAGGGTTTTGACCTCCCTGAATCTTGGATGTAATCTTCACTTTAGTTGTAAAACTCAACATATTTTAACAATTCAATTGGCCAGATTGAAAGTAAATGAAGATCGAAGTGAAAAGATCATCACAATTTCTTAAACATTTTCATGGCTTCACCAATTCAAATCACCATTTCAAAAATCTCGAGACAAGGAGAAAGATAGAGAAAAATACTCAGAGCTCATGAAGAAAACACAACACAACTTGGAATTCATAAATGGAATCAAAGCCATACAAAGTATAACAAGTAAATAACTTATCTCTAAATTTCTCCCCAAGAACACTCCTCGAAGTTCCTCTGAATCTCTTCCTTTTTTTACAGCACACAGAATTTCTTTTCAAAGTAGCAAGGAGAAAGAAATCTCTCACTTTCCCTCCACTCTTACAATTTATCAAAGAATTCCTCACAATTACACGCTCTAGCAAGCTCAAATGGACCTTATCTAACCTTCAAGTCTCCAAAAGTCTGCTCCTCTTCTCTTCTCCTCTTCTATTTTCGGCAAAAAATGTTCTCTTTAAAGATATGGATGAGTTTTCCCAAGAGTTGCTTACGCACCCCTCCAAAATCCAGCCTTATCCATTATACATGTCACCTAACCGTCGATCCCGCCGTCGGCGGCCTTCTAGAAAATTTGTCCTGTAGCCTCAGGAAAATCTCACCGTCGGCGGCCTCGAGGGCGTCGTCGGCGCCCTAGTGCAGTTTTCCACATTTTGGTCCTTTTTGCTCTATTGACCCTAATTCATCATTCCTGCAACAAAACATCAAAAATACATTTCTTTAAAGTGCAATATCATTAAAAACAGTATAAAAGAGGTGTGAAAATCTCAACATATTTTTCTTTGGTCACTAAGTCATGTGTTAAAGACTGATAATCACTGCGAAGATCTTCTAGAGTGGCTAAAGATTGAGCAGCAGTACATGAAGTAGATGGTTTGGAGGTAGAGGTTGAAGGAATATCTGAACTTCCTACCCTAGACCTCATTCCGACATGCAACTCATATACTTTAACATTGGTTCTGTTAATTTGTTTAAGAGGTTGCACTTGTTCTTCCCAACGCTCATATCCTACTTCTGATTGCTTACATAAAATAAAAATTTGGGCAGGGAAAACTAATCCTCCAGTGGATCCACCTTTAGAAGAAATATTCTGATAAATTATAGACCTAATATTTATATTGTTCATCCGTTGAATGTAAAAATTCAATGATGCTCTCTTCTTGGTCACTTCGCTAAGTTGGTTAGTAGGAAGAAGTTATGCAGAAATAAAATAGTGTCATGCCTTAGAGGGTGCATTTAACATTGAGGTAAAGAAGTTTACCTTATGATTGTTCTTCATTTTCTGAACTTCTCTTCCATCAATCAGAAATGCAATCACCTCGTCCGACTACGATTTAGTAGGCTCAATTGAAAAATGATCACAGTTCGAAACATTAGGCGACTGTTACAGAGCATTGATGCGCTCAAGAGTAACTTCTACTCTTCTTCCTCGAACATAAAATTGATCATCAGAAGCTTGAGGGTAATTGACGTAAAACTCTCAAACAAGAGAAATTACCATCACAACAGTGAAGTAAAAGAAACTTTCCCAATGTCGGGCAATAATTAGGCTTTCAACCGCTCCCCCGAGCTTGAAGAAAGCCCACTTTCGAATCAATTTTTCGATAACAATGAAGATTGTTGAATCTATACTGAGCCTTAATATTGGTGAACTTCCTAGAACCAAACTCAAGTCTTCCTTTTTCTCTCTTAGTTTTACCAGCCATAATCTATAAAAATTCTAAAATAAATCCACATAAATTTCAAACAATATTCTTAACCCCCCAACAACTTTTTTCAAAGGTAAGAAACTTTTTAGTATGGATTCTTCGCTCATTTCTTCCAAAACAAATCCAAAATTATGGCACATGAGCAATGTGAGATAAATCCATGGTGGAAAGAAAAAAATTTTCCATTAAAGTGAAGCTCTTACCTTGAGGAGATCAAATTCGAAGTTTTCAAACAAAGAAATTGCCCCAAAAACCAAGATTTGAGAAGCCATAGGAAGCCCCCACACTGTTTTTCACGAAAAATAGTTAGAAGAAGGTGAAGGTTTGGGCAAAATCATGTTTTAAACCCAGATTTGTGGTTCAATTGAACTGGCACTTAATTGCCAAATTCTGGCGCCTAAGTGCCAAGCTCTCGGGTTTCTGGCGCCTAGGCGTCAGTGCCCAGAATTTGATTTATCATTTTTTTATCAAATTTCCACAATAAGCACAACATATCAAGGCATTAAACCCTAGTAAGCCAAATTCAACATATTTAAACAACTTCCAACACCTAATTTTCATAAAACACAAATGATCACTTATCTTTAAATATAAATCCAATCCCCATACAAACACTAATATACGGCACTCACAATCTTTAAATAGAAATTCTAAATTCACTCATAGACTATTAAGCATACAAACATTCAAAATATTAGAAAGCCTACATGAACACCACAGAGCTAATGCTCAATAGAACTGATCTCGACTGTATGTGATTATATGTTTAATTTCCTTGATAGTTATTATTAATTTGCAACAAAGTCAAAAACTTAATCCAAATTAAAAACTAGGTAAGTTTTCTACTATGAAACAAATAAGAATACAATTATAATATATAAATATGAGATACTACGCAAGTACACGTATTGTTATCAAGTACTATAATACTTTTTTATTAAACCACAAATATCGAACCCACAGGGAGATTTGCAATATGCACTTTAGAAAACTAGAAAGTTTAGAAATTTTAGATGAAAAAAATTTACTTAGCAAAATATTTTCACTTAAACTTAAGATGCTAAAATAGGAATGCAAATTAGATTCTTTTTGTAATTTGTGGTTTATGAAAATAAAGTAAGCAACTAATTAACTTAACTAAATACTTACAAGATAAAGACAGTATAAGAAAAATATCTTTTTCCTTATCATGAATCAGTAATAAGTAAAAATATTCTATTGTAAAAATATTTTAAATGTGTTGTGTCGAATAGGAGCAATAATATTCTTTACCATTACTAGAGATGCTATAAAGAATATTGGCTAATCTATAATTTGAATAGTCTTGAAGACCGGTTAGGTAGGGAAGATAATAGCTCTCACTCTAGAGTCTCCTCTTCTCGCTCCACTTGGGAGCTAACATCTTGTATCAAAACCAAAAACTATAAATCAAATTGGGGGTTTTAGCCTGCCACTTTAAAGTCCTCTAATTCTACACCCTTGAAAAGTTTATTTCCCTATTTATTTGCACTGAACCCCAGGGGCTACATTTTTATCCATGAAATCATATTTGATTCTAAAGCATTTGATGACTGAGACAATACCATCTCAAATCTTACATGTTCTCACAACATGTATTAACATCTTAATTGGCCAAATCAAGAAGTAAATGAAGTGCAAGGTTTCAAATCATTACAACTTCTTCCAGCATTGAAGCCTAATAATTCACACAACTTCCTTTTAATGCTTAATCACTTATCATTTTAAGGAAAAAGATAAAAAAAACTACTCAGAATCCATGGAGCAAACACAACCGCTTATAAGTTTAAAAGTAGAAATCATGCACACAAACAAGAAATCTAAATTAAAACCAGGTGTAGTCACAAAGGTAGACACTTATCTCAAATCCTCTCTACTAAATGTCTTGAAGTTCCTTTAAATTCTCTTCCTTCACTCACAATACAAACTAAACACTCAAAATCAAAAGAAAGTGGTCGGCGACGACGGCAATGGGTGGCGACAAAGGCAATGAGCGGCGACGACGGCGACTTGGATGGACGATGGTTGTAAAATTTGATGGGTGGCTGACCTCTGAGAGTTGGCTTTGATGATCAAGTATTCTTTAATAAAAATCTAAAAGGTGTCTTGGTGTCCCTTTAAACTGTGTCTTCATTCAACGAATCTTCTAAAAGTTGCCTCTCAAAAGCCAATTGAATGAATTTTAATGTTCATGGGATATTTTCCACGTTTTTACCAATGGTTGCTTCAAACACTTCTTCAAAATTTTGTACAAATTCAATGAATCAAATAACTACATCTGACATTTAAGCGTAAGACACCTAACGCTTAGGCGCGAGCCTCTGACACTTAGACGTCAAACCTGGGCGCTTAGGCGCCCCGGTTAATTTTTGCACATTTCTTTATTTTTGTTCCAAATTTGACTATCTTTCACTCCTTTTAGCATTTTTCATTCATTTAATTGTAACTGAAAGAAAAACACACAAATATCTTTTATTAAAACACAATATCTAAAAAATATGTATAAAAATGTTTATATATATATATATATATATATATATATATATATATATTGTGATCATGATAAATCTATATATTTTGTTGAGATTATTAGTAAATCATGATCAATGTATATAAATTTTTCGGTCCAAATAATTTTGATGTTTATAAAATAATAGAATGATGATAATCTTTACTTCTTTATACCATTATTTATGACTCAGTGACTCTGTGTATAAATAAAAAAATTTGCTTACATATAGATCTTAAACTAAATAAATTGTTGTGCACTCGACATGATATAATTTATTATCATGTATGGGCTATATCAGGTTAAGTTGTGTTAATGGCGGTCGACGACTGCGGAAGTCGGTGGTCGAAGTTGATTTGGGCCTACAGAGGCCGGTGATTTCTCGTTAGGTCTTCTCTCCAAAATTGACTCTAGAATTTCTCATTGATTCCTTCGACCTCTCAATTACTAATCCAATGTTTCTAATTGTACTTTAACATTGTGATATGGGCTTAATTGAACCTAAATTAACCTAAATGTAGAGTGATCGACCACGTCATGTTAAGAAGGTCATTTTGACAATAACTTCTTGAAATTAGGGCCCAACGATCTTGAATCGAATTTTGAATGTTTATTATTAAAAAAATGCATCTTGTTTTTTTGCATGATAATAATAATTTCTTGATTACACGGTACTAATATTATTTGAAAGTATATTTTATATTTATTCATGTATATATTTATTTTATAATATTTCTATATATAAGACTAGGTGAATGTGCACCCAACTGTTACTATTCTTGAATGCTTACAATTCCCTAGAAAAAATATTACATCAGGACTCCTAACATAGAACTATGTTCGAAGTCCACTGATATGCAGACACGTTGAGGTGACCGAAAAATTAAAAAAAAATTATTTTAGCGCATGAAAATGTTTCTCCCGTGCTATTCCACATTATTCAGGTGTTATTGTGGTGGTATTTATGGGTTATTCTGTTCTGGGAATATTCCCGGTGTTATAATAACACAATAGCACATCAATACCACCACAATAACACCTGAATAACGCGGAATAACACAGGAGGAATATTTTCTTATGTTATCAGGTCGGATCACAGGAAAGCGCGCGCCTTTTCTTGAAGTCACGTGTCTGCATATCAGTGGACTCTGAACGTAGCTTTACGTTAGGAGTCCTGATATAATATTTTTCCCAATTCCTTATATTCGATATTATTTATTTTTTCTTTGCAATCAAAACCCATTTTTTATATGGTCATTAATTTATTACTACGCTCGTTTAAATATTCCGAACGGTGAAATTACGATGAAATCGGTGCACATGAAGCGATTTTTGCTGCGTTCGGATAACTGTCGCCATACACTTGATCGCGACATTTTTTTTTTCTCCCTTTATCGGTCGTAGAATCGCCACCGTTGTCCGGAGACAGCTTAACATCCAGACAACAGACGCAAAAATTTTTTCATGCACCGGTGCTACAATTGGGAGCCCCTTATTAATTTTTCATTTTTATTTGAAGTAATATCTGACCACACTTTATTATTTATTGAAAATTATTTTTTATTTTTTTCCGACTTCGTCAATCCCTCTTTTATTCTATTTTATCTTATTTTTGATTCATTCTTGGGGAAAAAATGATGTTGTAATTTGGAAATTAAGACCAAAAAGGAGTGATGGAATTGAAAACGCATTATGTAATTAATAAGAAGATATATATTCATTTTGTGTAATTGTGATACTTATGTAGTTTAGACATTACTTTCCTTACATCGAAAGGGTGTCTGTACTAATTTTAAAGAGATTTAAAGATCGAGAGAGGGGAAGAGTATAAAGAAGACTGGCCCACTACCAGGAAATTATGGGAGGGTCACTTGATCGGATGAGGCAAGCCAAACAGGCCAAGGTCGATTGAGCCGCGAGACGAACAAGAAGATTATCGAATGATTCAAATAGAAGCCATTTGATCAAAAACTAGAAGAAAGATCATATGAGCCAACCACTACAAAAGAGTCGGCTCGATGTAAAATCCTACCCTCTAGCAGAGCCAACCCAAAGGAAGATTCAGTTCTACAAAGGATCTTTAATCATCCCGTGGAGACTCTAAAGGTTCCTAATCAGGGGATGAGGATAGTCGGCCAGGTCGGATCAGCCGACCCAACTACACCAACCAAACTCAATAGGCTGAACTGTCCACATCCACCCGAAGACAATTAAACTTAGCTAGTCGAGCCATTAGCAGCCAGACGAACCGTAGTACCAACACTACAGAAAAACTGTGAATGAGCGTCAGAATTATTTTTGACGCAAAATTAACGACTGATTAGCGTCCCTAGCATCGTCCTGCTGTTTCACTTTCAAAAGAAACTCCGGAGGCGAGTTGCGTTTAGCAGAAGTTGTTAAAATGACGCTATAGCGTCGAATTAGCATCAGCTATGACCGACACAAGAGCCCTAAAATAGGGCTCCCAAAAACAACGGCTTTATTTTGCATCCTTTCCTCCTTCGGTCTGGTTTCGACGCCTCTGTAGCTTCCCAGGTGAATCCAACTCTGATTCACCGCTCCTACCTCGTCCATGATGAGAAATCTTCTTCCACGCCTTTAAGCTTTGGTTTAACATTTGTATGTAAATATGAAAATCTTGGTGCGAGATATGTGCTATGTATGTAAATATGAAAATTTAGGCTTGAGATTTGTAAATTCATAAGAAATTTGTGCTAAGTATGAAAATTTAGTTGTATGATATATAAATTCATAAGAAATATGTGCTATATATGTATGTAAATATTAAATTTAGGTGTTAGATATGTAAATGCATAAGAAATTTATGCTATGTATATAAATAAGAAATTTAGGTGTGAGATATGCAAATAAAAAAGAAACTTTATGGTATCTAAATATGAAAATTTAGGAGTGAGATGTGTAAATACATAAGAAATTTTTGTTTTGTAAGTAAATATGAAAACTTAGGTGTGTAATATGTATGTATGTAAATATGGAAATTTAGGTGTGAGATATCTAAATACACAAGAAAATTGTGCTATGCATGTAAATATGAAAATTTAGGTGTGAGATATGTAAATACATAAGAAATTTGTGATATGCAAGTTTTGGGTGAAGTTAGGCTAGTGTTTGATTTTTGTTTGGTTAAGGGTAAGATAATGGTGTAGTAATTTAATACTGCAATGGTGGTTTGATGGGTTAGTTTGGTTGTTAATAAATTAATTGGTTGATTATATGGATTTGTGTCCTATTGGGTGGCCTAAGGTTTTAAGTAAGATGTGTAATGTGTAGGTGCACTAATTTATAGAGTTACGTTTATGGTACAGATGGATATTAGAAGCTTTAGATTATGGATGTATAACATATTATATCCAGAAAGAAAATGGTTAACTTACGAGCTTATTGTTGATGTTGAAGAGTTCGTGCATCTGGCCTGCTTACCTTTCAAACTGTAGGTTTTGATGCCCCCGACGAAGCACAAGAATCAAACGTATTTGACACCTGACATAGTGAAGTGAACCTATATTGTAGGGATTTTAAACTCGATTGTTGTTACTGGACTTCACATGCTAAATTTGAACCAGATGTTCAGTGCAGCCATGCAGGAGCCTCATCAGGTTATGCCCCTCCAACTGATCACTATTCTAACATGCATGAGGAAATGATTGATGATGCGAGCAGGACCCATTTTATTCAGAGTGTGTTCAATGATGACTAAGAATTAAATAGTCAAGCACAACAATTCTATGAACTATTAAATGTTACCCAAGAACCACTGTGGGAAGGACGCAGGGAATGTTTTAATATGGTAGCAATATTATTAAATGAGACAAATTCTGCTGGTAATTTAGTTCTAGAATATTTATATAGAACTAAAAAATTAGTGGTGAAGTTGGGCTACTATATGAAAAGATAGATTGCTGTGTCAACAGCTGTATGTTATATTATAGGGAGAAACACAAGAGATAAAATGCAAATTTTGCGGCACTGATAGGTTCAAAACAAGGGGAGAAAGAGTAAAAACTAGAAGAATATTCCTTATAAATATCTCTTTTACTTTTCTCTCATTCCACGGTTCCAACGACCTTTTGCTTCTATACACAAAACTCGCCACATGGCATGACATAATACTGAATCTCTTACAGCTAATACAATGACTCATCCCTCATCTAATGAAGCTTGAAAATACTTCGACAGTAGTTATCCGGATTTTGCAACAGAACCATGCAACATTAGGCTTGACTTATGTGCATATGAGTTTGTACCTTACAATCATGCTGCAACACCCTATTTTTGCTGACCAGTTATTATCACGTCATATAATTTACCCCCTGATATGTGTATGACTAAGTTGTTTATATTTCTAAAGTTGATCATACCAGGTCCACATAGTCTAAAGAGTAAAACTTACGTGTAATTATAGCCTCTTATAGATGAGCTACATATATTGTGGAAAACCAGAATTTGAATTATGATATTGTAACAAAACAAAACTTTTACCTCAGAGCTGCTTTTATGTTGACGATCAATGATTTTTTGGCTCATGGGATGCTATCTGGTTGGAGCATAGAGAGGAAATTGGCGCGACCCCGCTGCATAGAGATGTCTATAACCTTAAATTTGAAGCATGAAAGAAAAAATTCTTGGTTTGATTGTCACCAGAGGTTCTTAGCACAAGATCACCCATTCTAGAGGAATAAAGATGTATTTTTCAGAAATAGAGTTGAAAGATCAAGTCCACTCCAAAGCATTAGAGTTGACTAAACTGCACAGATTTTTTAATAAAAAAAAATGACTGTTAAGAATAAAACATGTCTGGAGTATTCAATATGTGAGGCATACCTATTACATGAGACAATTACCCTTTGTTCTTATTACTTCAATCAAAGGTAACAGACACTTGAAATTATTGGCCAGATGTCTTCGCAAAAAGAATTATCAGTATTCCAGATTTTTGTTGAACCTTTACATACGCATGGCACACACTATCAACATGATAGAGAACTTTGAGTGGCTTTTTTGTAGGTTCGTCTAAACTGCGATAAAGTACAACCATTCATACAGTAAGATCACATTTATTCAAAAATTCTCTATGTTATTATCCAGAATGTTATACCAATTAAATCAGAGATACAAATCACATTGATGTCTATAAGTTATTTACCAAGAGCCTGAACATAGATGATGACTCTCTTGTAAGCAAGAAGATCGAAGAAAAATTCCCAAAGTTGTTCAAATTACTTGTACGTTGGAATAACTTCTTAATTCATTGGTATATTTTGTAGTTGTACTCAACAAAATAAAACTGATTATGCTTTGAAAATTTTAGTAGATTCATAATAGAAGTAACAAAATCATAGACCAGAGCTTGTTAGATCTTGCTTGAGGGTGTAATCGGTGTATCAATACATGACACATTTGAAGTGAATGGCTATAAATTTCACACAAGCACTTGTTGCGGAGGAAAGTAGACTTATAATTGTGGTGTGTGTTAGAGAAAGCACACACACACACACACAGATAACAAGATCTGCTATTACTACATACTAAATGAAATAGTCCAGTTGTGATATACGAGTTGTGTTGAATGCAATGTCAACATGTTCAACAGTGAGTGGTTTGATTCTGTTCCTAATAAAGAAACACAAACACTAGACCCATATGATATTACTAAGTTAAAATGAATAGAAAATATGCAAAGTATAACCTATTTATTCTGGCACGTCAGACTACTCAGGTTTATTTTTTTCGATATCCTGGTCGAGCAAAGGGATAAACTTGATTGGGTTGTTGCATTAAAGAATAAACCACGAAAAACTGCTGAATTGAAAAAAATTATCAAATATATTTACCAAGAGTTAGTTATATTCGATTTTCATATTCAACTTAGCTCAGTTGAGGAGAAGTTGCCCCTAGAGGATACCTCTCTAAATCTGTTGCTCCGTTCTGTTGCTCTGAACTTTGACGTGTAGATTATTTTTCGTTTGTTAAACTTCCAGACACCTCGAAATCATTTCTCGACAACGCCAATATTTAGCTGTTTCAGAACTCAGATGACGATGCCAATTCTGCAACACAACTCTTAAAAGAGCTTCGCCAAACAAGACTTAAGATTACATTTAAGAAGCAACCATTCAATAAAATTGTAATTGAATTATTATGTGGAAGAAAAAAAATATAATTGCAAGCTGCGGTAGTCCATAATTTTCCTTAAATCAAACATAGCTACCAAACACCACCATAAAAATAAATAAATAAATAAAATAAAATAAAATACATTTATAAAACTGTGTTCATAATGTATTACATCAAATACCTAAACTTAATTGATTATAATTATTTTAATTGAGACAAAATTATGTACCATATGCAAATGATTATTATTATTTGGGAAATTTACATAAATACCACACAATTATTATGTATTACATCAAATACCTAAACTTTAATATATATAAATACATCAAAATTATGTGATGTGTATGTAAATTCTCCTTTTTATTTTTATTTTGCATTTGTTGTTGACAGAAAAAGCAAACAAAAAGGTTGTTTTAACTTTATTTGCAACTACGTTTGTTTTAATTCAACACAGAAAACAACATTTTGTGGGTGTGCGTGTATGCGCGCCTGCGTGCGTGCGTGTACCGTGATATATTGGTAGAGCAATCTTTTTGAAGGTCGTAAGTCCTCTTAGGTCACGGATTCGAATCTCGCTGTGTGTAGAGTGTGGTACTCGAATATTTAACACATCTAGGGATGACTAGGGCTCGTCTAATACCACACAATTCCTATGTATTTACATGTATAATGCTTGAACATTCATATTTACTTGAAAAACACTCAAATCCTTAATAGTAGATAAATAAATCATTATTATTAACTTTTTAGATGTGAAATACATTTTTTCATGGATAGAATTATGCAATTAAATGTTCTAAATGTAAATATCATATTTTAGGTGTCAGATCTGTAAAATGTAAATGAACTTTTGCCTTAGGACAAAGTTGGCTTTTGTGCTGTCAAAATAGCTCGTTGCTTGTGAGCAGTCATGTTTGGCTCGTTATGAAGCCCATGTTCGGCTCATTCGCTAAGTTAAACTAACAGAAATTTGTTGTTCGTGTTCAGCTCGATTTGGCTCGAAATACTGCTAATCAATTTCATATATATATATATATATATATATATATATATATATATATATATATATATATATATATATATATAGTACAATGCTACAAAGATTGATAATCAATTAAAAGTATTAATTAAGAAAATAGAATAAAAATTATTAAATTAGATTCAAATGATGTTTAAATATAAACAATAATTTTTTAATCTTGCTCTAACCCTTAACAACTTACGGCTACGTGATTAGGGTTATCAAAACGGCTCTTTATTCATGACCGCTCGTGTTCGACTCGCTAAGTAAACGAGCCGAACACAAACACACTTTTCGAGCTCGAAATAAAACGAGCAAAACATGTTTACACCCCTACACCTAACCAGTGAGCCAGATGCTTAAATCTATATATTTTTTTTTCAAAATTCTCCAAAAAGATAAAACAGCGTAGGAAGATTTACATACTTACCACTCAATTCTTATTTATTTACATATCTAACACCTAAACTTCACCTATTTGCATACGTACCGTGATAAAAAATTTGGTGGTATAAATGTAAAAATTAAGTTTAGGTCACAACTTAAAAGAAGTGTTCACAAGGAGCAATTTTATTTTAATAAAAATAGAGCAATTACATACAGACCGCCCGAACACGAGCTGTTTGCAAACAAAGAGTTTTTTTGACAGCCCTAAACATCTCACACATCTCTTTCTTCCACCTTTCTTCTAAAAATAAGATCTATATTGAGTTGTATATGCTCACACTTAATAAAAAAAAATTTTAAAAAAATATATTTTACTAAAACTAAATTAAATAATTTTAAAGAACATTTTCGACTCTATACTGAATTATCAACAATTAAAAATATAATATATTATTTAAAAATAAAATAAAGAATTTTAAGATATTGTGCTTCGGCTACATTGGGACCCAAGTTGGCCCCACCCGATCTATATTAGAGGCCCATTAAATTTGGCAGCACCGCACGGGACATTTTGCTTTCACTATTTGATTTAATCGTTGTGGGCCTCTCACTCTGTATTTATTTATTTTCTTTTCTTTTCTTCGTAATTAAGTTAAGTGAGGCCCGTCCTTTTATCAGATGACGTAAGCCCACATCAACGGCTCTTCACAATACCAAAAGGCCAAAAATCAGTATTTATTTATTTATTTATTTATTGCTTTATAGGAAAATTACCTTCAAGTCCTAAACATTTATGAAAATTGGGCCCATGATTTAATAGTGGCAAATTGACAAGAGAGTAAATGCCGGATAGGTCAGCAAGATTACAATAAGACAAATGAAATATTAATACTATTTGAAACATTTACATACTTACTATTTAATCCCTATTTATTTGCATATCTAATACCTAAGCTTCAATTTTATGAAATTTAAAGTACTCTTATTTTTGCATGTGACATGAAATATTTGGGTGGTATAAATATAAAAAAAAATAAAGTTTTGGAGTTAGATATATAAATATATAGGAATTAGGTGGTAGGTATGCTAATGCCCCTTATTCAAGTACTCATTTTTATTATTTTCCCCTTATTTTTTTGCATGATTGAGTGAGGTTTTGGTGAAAAAATCAAGTCATATGTTACTTTGACATTTTGGCCTTTAGCTAAGAGTGTGTTTGGACAATTTGTTCAATTAAATTGATAAAATAGCTAAACTATCTTATTTTGACTTTATAACTAAGGAAATGAAAAGGTCAAATTATATTTTGAGATCAAATTGGATATAACTGTAATAAAAATTTGATGATAAGATATTCTCACAATGTTAGGGATTGCGTGAGGTATTTGGCAGAATTGAGGGGATGGTTGAACTTAAAGATGAGGTAGAGAAAGTCGAAGGTGTGTGGCATGTGTAGGTGATGAGAGATGAAACAGAGCACCTAACAACAAAGTTCAATGAAAATACATGTTTATATGAACTTGCTATAAATTATCAGGAACCATAAAAATTGGTAGATGGAGGGGACTTAACTTATTTGGGAATTTAACAAGAGCAGTTATTTCATTACTTATTGATTCTCAATTACTCCCTATTTAAGAGTATTTAATACACTTTTTTTTTATTTTTATACAACACTAAAGTTTCATATCCGTCAATAATATCACTATTTTAACTTATAAAATGTTAAATACAATTTTCTTTCATAAATAAGGTAGCATATAGGTAAAAATTATAGTTTAGGGGTTACAACTCCTATAGAATGGTGTTTCTGAAGCTAATGCTTGGTGATTGTGAGGAAAGTATTAATAGAGTGTATAATATGAAGCCTTTTTTTTTCTCCTAGAAGAAAAGATATTTATTAAAGAGGAGCACATATTACAGTGGTTAATAAGAGATCTCTATAGATCCTCAGTGGTGTAGAAGTTATGTTGCAAGTTATGGTTTCATAAAATATAAATAAGTCTAAAAGGGCAAAAAATATACCAATATATAAGTTGATAATTTTGATTTTAAACACAAGTAAAATAATGTTGAGATTAAATTTTGAAGACATCTTCTTTTGATACCTACTAGAGCTTACAAAGAATTTGGATTAGTTGACAAATGAAGTTTTGAGTAATTTTAAGCATCATTAGATGAAAAAGTAGAATGAGTTGATCCCCTAATAACATCTCAAACTTATGATCATGTATAAGTCTATATATACACATGAAAAATGATCTCATTGAGACACTGGTTTGAGATTAGAGTTTTATAAAGGATAATTTCTTGAGAAATTGACATGATGAGTTGACATCCATCAAACTTTTATATGGTAAGGATAATAATTTTTTTTATTGAAAAAGATCTACTAAAGCTAGTTGCAATCTCACATGTTTGAGGAAAAAGTTTTATAAGTCATATTTTTGCCCCATCACATAAAGCTAGTTGCAATCTCACATTCATCAACTAAGTAAACATGGAGAGTCTGGCACAAAGGTATTTAAAAAATATATATTTAAGACCTAAATATGGAGTAGCAATTTATCAGTTGTTTATAAAGTAGAATTTAGAGTATTTTAATGTATTTTTTATGTACCAACTACGTAAGATTTGTTCATATCCTGGTGTGAAGTCTTTATAATGCCATAAGATTTGTTTTGAAAAAAAATAATTTTTTCATGATTGTATACTAAATGATAACTTTTGCGATCATTCCTACTTTGAATTAGCAAAAATATATTCTTATTTTGAAGTGCTAGTTGAATAAATGTATATTACTATGTAGTTTCTAAAATATATCTTATTATTTTACAAATTATATATTTTAAACTAACAAATCCTACTGTTTGCCTCTATGCATACAAAAAATACCATCATTTCTTAGAGTATGATGATCTGGTGGATAAAGCAAAAACTTCTTTGTTGTTCTTCTATGATACATGATAACTTGATATCCAACTCAGACGTTAATTCAAATAATTTTGTGCCAAGTGCGGACAACTATATTGGCTAGGTGAGAATTAAGTTTGTTCACCTAGGCCAACTACTATGATGTGTTGATAGGACAACTAGGTGTCTTCAAACATGCTCATATCCAAGTCTAAAATGTGTTCACATCAGTACTAGAGTAACACAACATATCTTTTTATAATTGACGGACCTTCATCTTAATAAGGTGTCAAATAAGCATCTAAATAAGTTGGAGTTTCCCTTGCACCACCTAGTGTGGAGCTTTCCATAATATATAGAGATTGAAAGATATTGTTCAATTATATATCACTTATTGCATCTTAAAAAGTCTCTTTCCTAGCTATGTTGTTTTAAGATTTAAGTATTTTCATTCCATAACTTTTAAAAGAAAATCTTTGAGAGATAATCAAGTCAGCACAAAAAGGAGCAACAAGAAAACGAATGTGAAGCGTTTTGTCGATATAATAAGTTAATATAATTTTTCAAAGATAAAATTATTAGTTTGTATTTGATATATGTCCTAACTAAGATAATACATACATAGAGCTTTATAAGATGTTAAGAAAGGGCATTATTTAAATTTCTATATGTGCTTGTGTTCTTTACCAATGATATGAAGTCAGCTCAATAAGTAAACTAGTTTGTTATCCCATCTTTATAAGTACCAAATTTAGTAATCAAATTATCCTTGCCAACTAAAATTATTTGATGCCTCTAAGCATTTTTCATTGCACAAGTCACCAAAAAATAAAAGGAACTCGAATAGGTCAACCATAGAATTGTTATTCAAGCTAAAATATCATGTGAATTAGAATCTCAAATTACTTGAGAAGAAATCAAATATAGACAAACTCATGTAGTTACTTTAACCAGACGTAGTTCCATATAAAAGTATTGAGTTATTGCTTTACTTGACTATTGAAGGTCATCTAGTTAATCTCCCTACATTTGTATCTTGGTCAAAGGTATTTCTTTACTTTATCTTCACTCCTCTTATAGTTCATGAGTATATATCATGTTGTAAATAAAAAAAATAACATAGCCTAAATAAAATACCTTATTATGTAGACTTTACCCATATCCTAGTGACCTATTTCTTAGCTCATTGGGATAAGGTACCAATAATGCAGACCAAATAACATAAATATGCATCCAAAATCAAATTCAAGGAAAATGCTGAAATTCTATTATTTTGATTTTTATCGACATTATTACTTTTTTTAGCTTACTATAAAAGTGCACAGAAAAAAAAAAAACATTAGAAAATGCTTGCTATTTGAAAATCTCAAAGTTATTAATAGAGAAGGATATTATAGACGCATCAAATAATCAGAAGTTTTTAGTAAGAGAAATGACCATATATCGAAAATATGTATGCCTATGCATGTCTTAAGTTTTACAAATTAATAAATTCAAAAATGATGGGCAAAGTCCATTTAGGTCATTGTAATAAAAAGCATTCTTTGGCTTGAGATTTTTCGATAAAAAAAATGTCGTTGCAGTGTTGGGTTATTTTGATTATGATATGTTATCTCATGCTTAGGATGACACCCTAAAAGTTCATCACAATGGTCATACGATGATTCCAATTACATGTGTGATTTAACCGTATTATGCACTAATGAAGTAGTTTCATTATATTTTGTGTAGTAAGATGGCAATATCTTTTAATAAAATGATCATCACTTCACGTTGCTTAACTAATATTGTAAGAAAATTATGATCTTGCTTGATGAATTATAAATTTCTAATGCACATGATTTGCTCTTGCATAATAGCTACAATAAATTGCATTGTATTTGACATCCCCTTGTTATAAGCATGTAACTAGCTATTTTTGGCGTAGCTCTCTATAATAATAATAATAATAATAAAACAATATGAAAAAATTCTTATAAATCATATGAGTAAATCTTAATTCATTATAAAAACTAATGAAAACTCATATCTAGATGTGCTACTCTATGTGAATAATATAAACATGTTATGCTTGGCGCCTTTGAAAGTGCATGCTTCATAAGCTTATTCAACATAATATCATGTCGAGTATCACTAAGTAGAGATCTACTTCTTTGAATTATGAAAATAATTAAGGTTATTATTAACATTGACAACTATGCAAGAAATCTTGTTACCTACTAGAAAATTTGTAGCGCTAGAGTAATAAATTAACGTTATAATATTGCACAAAAATCTAGCGCACACACATATAAGAGAAAAGTTATGGGAGGAGACATCGAGATTTTTTACATGGATTGAAATGGGAAAAACCACGAGTCGTAGCCACTAAAAATAATCCATTATATAATTAGGAGTACAGAGGTCAACTATTCACATGGATTAGGGAAGATAAGATTACACGATAATGTTGAAATCATAATTGGTTTGAAATTACTTCACATACATAACAGTTAAGGGTAATTGAAACTATATCTGTTGTAGTCTAACTACAATTGCAATGGTGGGGTTATAGTAGCTGTAGTAGGCTATAAAATCCATACCAAACTATAGAAGTCATAGTTTATGGGTATGAGAGTCATAGTAGAGCTACTAAAGCTTTAATTTGAGGCTATAACAACCGCAGTTGGCTACATAAATCATAGTTGTATGAGGTTATAGTAACTATAGTAAGACGATCAAAGTTGTGGTTGGTGATGATTGATAATGACTGGTGATCGGCATGACCACTAGTGGTCAATGACGACTTTTTTGTAGTCGGCAACAAACTCTGATGGTCGATCCTACTCTCAAGCAACAGATGGCAAACATCGGTATTTTAAGAATTAAGCTTTAGTAGCTAGTCCATTTTACCCTTTGCCCCTCACATTTAGAATGATGTCATATGATTCAAACCAACGGCTTAGATCCCCTCCCCCTCACCATCTTAAAGACAAAAAAAGCAGCAACTCGCAAAACCCACTTACACCAACTCCATCTTCCTTCCTCACCACCTTCTCTCTCTCGCTCTCTCTCCCTCTCTCTAGGGAGCTGCCGGAAATGTTGCTCGGCAAGAGGCCGCGACCTTCGATGAGTCGAACAATCAGCATGAAGGAGTTCGCCGCCGATCTAGAGCTAGCCGACGACTCGCCGATGCCGTCCGATCAAAATATTCCGGCCAAAATAGTCATCGATCCGCATAAGCCGCGTCAACATCTAGATGCGAAGCAGCTCCGGCGGCACGGAGATTTTCCGTCGGAGTGTCGGCGGAGCAACAGCAATTGCGCTGCGATGATTCCGCCTCTAGTACCGCGAAGCAACTCCGCCGATTTTGCGATTTCTGCAGCGGTTGAGACGGCGCCGTTTCTGAGATCTTGTGCACTCTGTCAGCGCAGGCTCAATCTTGGTCGCGACATCTTCATGTATAGGTATTCTCAGCAGCTCTCTCTCTGCCTCTGCCCTAACTGGTTCTTATACATTTTTTCCTCTCTGGTTCCGTGATCGTGTTGTTGATTGTATTAGGGTTCATCTGTTCATAGTTTTAGGGCTGTTTGTTATGCAATTTTGTTCTGATTTAGCTTAAGTTGTTCAAAAAGAACTTTGTGGACTTCGAATTTCATTGTTTTGGCTAATTTTAGTTTAGTTTAACTTCAGAATATGTTAAACTTCTGCATTTATAAGATTTATGGATTTTTTTTCTTATAAATCCTAAATCTGGAACAAATAATTGAATAATTTATCACAATTTAATAATTTTGAAGCTTTATTCTTCGCATAATTTGCTAAATCTGAATTTTCAGGATTTATTAAACTGTAATTGAGTAGAAATCTTATTCATCTCTCTCAAGTTGAAAATCTTTTTATTTCTTTTTAGATCGAGATTCTTGTTCTGTTTTTTTCTTTTGCTTAATCAGAACTTTTTTTTTCTGGTTACCGGATTAATGATAGAAAGTAGGATTATAATCCATTAATCCTTATTTTATAAGATTAATTTTGCGATTAGAGGACTATTGCTAGTGAGCAGTGAGGATGAAAATTTGAGGTTTAGTTTATTGTTAGATATGTAACTTCATAGGAATTGTGTGGTATATATGCAAATCTTCTAATTATTTTTTTATTTTTATCAAATTCTCAATGGTATGATTGTGGCAGTGTAAAAAGCATCAAAAAGTCACATGAGTGCTTGATTTATAAATATCAATGTGTTGGTTGCTCTGTATGCAACTATCCCTATTTATTAATAGGGAAATTTATATAGGCATCACACAATTCTTACATATTTACACATCTAACATCTAAGTTTTGATATTTACACAAATGCTCCTTTATTGCAAAAGCTTGAAACTTTATCACTTCAACTCAATTTCCTCATCACTATCATTTCCTTCAAACCATAAAAATCTCAACTTTTCTCCCTATGCCATCTTTCCTCAGGGGTGAGATTGCTTTCTGTAGCTTGGAATGCCGTCAGCAGCTAATGAATCTGGAAGAGAGGAGGAAGAGATCCCTCCCCTCACTGAAGGGCTCCGCTCCGGCGAACTCTGACCCCTCCGGCTCCGGCAAAACGGTGGCGGCCGCCTGAAAACAGAGAACAATATATATATATATATATATTGCCCTTCCTCTATTTTATGTCTATGAGCCAACTGCTGGCTTCTGTTGAGCTTCAATGGCAAGTAACGAGTTTTCTATCTGGCGCTGCAGATTAAGGGTGTACATCTCGAATACATCCATTTGCATGTACGAATCATCCACACGTAATCATTTTGTTTTCCCTAAAATGAGAATTTAGGGTCTGTTTGGGGCAGCTACAACTTATTGAATAATCTGCTGATAAGCTGTGTGGTAGCTATTACAAATTTTTATTTTTTTAGAAAAGTCAGACCGCGGCTAGAAAGTTGTCATCGCACTTAGACAGGTGCGGTGTGAAAAATACATAAGTTGTCAAAACACAGTTTGTCCAAACAGCTCAGGTGCGTTTTCAAAACGCCACCGCACCAAATAAGCTACCCCTTAGAGTAGAGGTGGAAGTTTTTTTTATATTAGGTTATGAATGAATGATTAAAATATGCATTTGGAGGGAAGATTTGCTATAACTTTTTCATGGANTATATATATATATATATTGCCCTTCCTCTATTTTATGTCTATGAGCCAACTGCTGGCTTCTGTTGAGCTTCAATGGCAAGTAACGAGTTTTCTATTTGGAGAAAATATTACGTGCGATCATCCGCATGCGCTGCGGATTAGGGGTGTACATCTCGAATACATCCTTTTGCATGTACGAATCATCTACACGTAATCATTTTGTTTTCTCTAAAATGAGAATTTAGAGTAGAGGTGGAAGTTTTTTTTATATTAGGTTATGAATGAATGATTAAAATATGCATTTGGAGGGAAGATTTGCTATAACTTTTTCATGGATGAACTTAATTTAATTTATTTTATTTTTTCCTTGTTGCTTGTATGCTGAGGAGAGAGAGAGAGAGAGAGAGAGCCACACAAGTGATACAATGATGTCCATTAAAATCATATTAAAAAATAGTTATATGTTGGCACTGTGGCCATAATAACATCAGTTGCAATATATTTATAGGGAAGGGAATTTACATATATACCTCACAATTTTTATCTATTTACACATCTAATACCTACATTTTTATATTCATGTACATACTCTTCAAATCTTGAATGCTACATCAAGAATATCACTACTACTTATTTTTTGGAAAATAAGAGGCATCTTTTCATAAGTAGTTTAGAATTCTCAATCCACTCCATCTGAGGTGAACATTGGCTAGGCAGCGTCACTGATTGACCGAGTCAGATTCATCTCAACCCAATGAGAAAAAACTAGTCTAGTGGGCTACCGACATCACTCATCTGCGCTGACACGTGCTTTTACCGAACGCAAGTTTTTTCCTCAGTCTCATCCAAAGTGGTTAGGACCATAAGGGCTTCTAGGTTTTAGATATGTAAATACATAAGAATTATGGGGTATGTATGTAACCTTTTCCATTCTTTATACACTAATCATTTGTTAATTTGTGGAGATTTTTTGGAGCTTCTCATCATACACATAATAGAGTAGATGATTTATACCATGAAAAATCATATGGGAGAATTCAAAGGACCTTTTATAGAAATTTAGTTAAGGGTGGTCGGCCTTCGAGTAGGACGAAGTGGACATGTATGGGCAATTAGCGAATGAGAAATCGAGTGCTTGAAGATAAGTCTACACTTTTATCAATCATTAATGTAATAGAGGCATGTGATAGTTTAGCTGAATGCATGAACAATGAGATGTCAAAAAAATTTGTTACTTGTGACTGCTCGGTTTGTTATGTAACTGATGTTCGATTTTTTCGTTAACTAAACAAGTCAAACACGAAATTTTTTTTTAACTTGATTTATAAACAAATCAAACATGAACAAACGTTTATTCTATCATGTTTGACTTATTTTGGATTGCATACGTTGAATAATTAAATAAATAATAATATCATAACATTTTATATTGATTTTTTAGTTGAATTAGAAAAAAAAATTATTATTTTTTCAATCGTTTAAGTTAATTTTGAGCAAAAAAAAAAAAGAGCTAAAAAAACAAATGAATTCAATATAATTGAACATGAACATGCTATTCAGAGTCCTGTGCATATTTCTAACAAAAAAAAAAAAAATCGAAGAGCAAAAAATTAGCCTATTTTAAACCAAAAAAACAATCTTTTATTTTGATTTTGATTTTTTTTATTTTATATTATATTTTTTTTTCAAAATTTTCAAAAAATAAGTACAAGAACAAAAAAAGCAGAAAACAAAATTAAAAAAAAAGAATTTTCAAACTAAGACTCAACTATAATTCTACTAAGGTAAAGAATTTTGACGAATATTCCTGACAACGACATCAAAAACTTGATGCTCGAAATTCCTGTGAGACAAGTTGATTAATCACATAAGTATATGTGTTGATTAAGTAATATACATAAACAAGTTCACATATCGATTTTATGAAGATAGTGTTAAAATATTTCTAACAGACAAAGTTCTAGTTTACTGAACTATTAAGTCTAATCCGAATTGATCAAATGCAATAAAAGAATCTAACAGTCCTAAAAGCACAGTAAACAAAAAAGGCAGGAAAAAAGTATTGAGCTTTTCAGATGCAAAATTCATACTCCTGTGATACTGGTCAGATGATTGCTTGAATATGAAACCCACGTTATTGTTGTTAACTAAGGACAAAAAGTTTTTCATTAAGCCTATGCCTTAGATTAGAAGAAGAATCAAAAGTCTATAAAGTTAAATTTTGCTTAACCCTATGATGGTTTCTATTATTCTTTTGATCCTCTATCTAGGTTGTAAAACCCTAACTAAAATATGCCTATTCTACCGAAGTTTTTTTGGTTAACCTTCACAACAGGCAGAAGACATAGTTTATATGGGATTTTAACATTCTTATTTTGTTAAGAATGTTCGATAAAAAGTAAATTACGACCGAAAAATTAACACATCAGTATTATAAATTCATGCATCATAAGGGTGTCGATGGAACCAAAAATCCATAGAATGAAAACCAAAAGAAAAGCACATGTCTTGCATCACAAGAGTGTGATACAAAATTAACTACAATGCATGAGGAACAAGCACATGAACTTTGTTATTGCTTGAATAAAAGGGAAACAACGCAAGCAGTACAAAAAACTCAATACGGAGTCAATTAGTCCTTGCAATACATTGTGGTCCTCTCCTTTTAATACAAATATCCATAGATCTCTTCCATACGTATGCACTCAATCTCTCCTTACAACTTCATCAACCCCCTCAAAACAAGTATGAAAAAAGGAAGAAATAGGAAAAACACAACTCTTTCGAGCAAATCCGAGGAAGAAACTCCTACAACTCCAAGGACTGCCCAAAACCCAAGAGGCTTAGCCCTTCAGACCAAAAGTGCATCTATCATAACAAAAATGAGTTTATATACTTAGATATTACATTAGAGGTCCAAAATAGGCATAAAAACTCTCACAATCCGTCAAACTATGAAATATGTGGGCAAGGGCAAGTGCAAGGGCAAGGGCAAAGGCATGAGCGCACACAGATGCATGCGCAGGCTCGCAAATGCGTTGCGGGTGAGCGCAGGAGTTGTCGCAGGTACACTTACATCCTTGAGGGTGCTCAAATGAAGAGGCAAGCACACTCTAAGGGTGCTAGAGTGTGACCATGAGCGCTTGGGTGCATACACCGGCACAACCGTGTGAGCGAGCAGTTGCGTGCTCGAGTGTTCGCGGGTGCAAGCGAGGCACGCAAATGTAGGTTTGCTGCTTCGAAATCTTGATTTTCATCAATTTTCTCCCTCACTTTACCTCTTTTCCTTCCCCAAGTGATAAAATCATGTATCTTGCACTTGCAATAAAAATGCCTTTCTCAAGCATAATGTTAGATAATATGGTATTTAATTAATGAAATTACGTAAATTTGCCTCGTATCATTACTTCACACATTGCTTAGTTAGTCTATAACATATATTGTGACTTTGTATGGGGATTCGTTGCAACAAGTAAGGGAGTGATCAATGTTATTCGACGATGACTGGAGAGCGGTGGTCTACAACGATCAGCAATTACAAAAGCGAGAAGTGTTTGTTGGGCCTTCAGTCCAGAACCACACTGAATTCAACTGCTCTCAATCCAACTCTCCCTTTGTCCTCAACCTTTGTGCCCTTTTATGAATGAGGCATGACTCTATTTATAGATTATGGGCGTATCCTCCCTGCAAATAATGAAAGAAACCAAACTCCATTGGACGACACGAAGACATTCCCCCAATCGAATGACGTTCTATGAACTTTCAAGTGCCTTAATGATGTCAAAATTGAGTGATATTAGATTTGTTGTATTTGTCTCATCGAGACGTTCAATTTAACTACAAGCTTGTCAAATTTGGAATACGATTGACCTTCCAATTGAACACCCGAAACTTTCAAGAGTGATTTAACCGTTCAATCTGGGCTTGAATGGTTAATTTTAGTGTTATTAGGTTCGTCTTATCGAGTTAGTTTGACTATAAGTTTATTAAAATTGAAGTTCTCGATAATATTTGATTCAAGCTCGAATGTTTCTTATTAAAGAAATATTTTGAGATTCATGCCAAATGGCGACGTATAAAAAATGTAAAACACACAATTTAAATGTTTGATATATAAATACATAAGAATTGGTGTCATGCATGTCAATCCCCTGATTTATAAAAGGAGAAAAGAATTTCAAATAAAAAAATTATAATAAATGATTAAAAAAAAGAGAATTAATAGGAAAAAAAATTAATGGAGATAGAAGAAAAAGAAATGAATATTTGAAACAAATTTTAATATCTTTTTACATAAGTTTTAAATGGCAACATATTTTAAATATATTTATTAATATTTTTAAAATGAAATAAAGCAAGAGTAGATGAATTGAATTGAAGCTTACTCCAATTTGATTATTAGCTAATTGAGCTTGGTTAGTGGGTCATTTAAAGAAAAAAAATTAACAATATCATAATTAACCTTAACTTAATTGCACCACTAAATGTCTAGAGCACAATTGTTTGATTTTAAAATAACAAGCTACACTATTTAAGCCTTCCCATTAATTAAATGAGCCTTATCAAGCAAGCACTATCAAACAACCTATTAATCAATCAAATGAATTTTATCGAGCCTATTAAAAAGCAAATTGTTAAGCCTTAAAATGACATTTTAATTAAGCAAATTAATGATCATTTTAAGGAGGGTAAATAATTAACTTGTACTTATGAAAAGATTAATTGGAAAAAGAAAATAATCATATAATTTCACATTAACACATTTATAATTGAAATTTACACATATCAAGTTTTAAAAACGCATATTGTCAAGTCTTAATTAAACTTCTTCTTAACGTATTTGTTCCAAAAATTGTAAATAATATTATTCAGGAATAAAAACAAAGCAAGCACTTAATTTTTAGTATTTATTTATTTATCAAATAAGCATTTATATATTAAAAAAAATTATTTGTTATTTGATGATGGGGATAAAATGAAAGTTGTGAAAGTGGGTGGACATGAGTGTGGGCATGAGTATGTGTGTGATTTTAAATAAAGAGAGAACATAATTAAGACAATCTTTAGTATGGTCGAATCGTTGCTCGTCAGATCTCCATTTTGCTCGCTCCCATGTTAGTTTGTCTTTTATTTGGTCGGCTTTTTCTGCTTGACATGGAATGTAATTTTAGTAGTAGTAGCTCTAGTGACAGAAATATAATTATGGGTGATCAAATTATTAATAGGTGTGATAGCTTTAGATATCATGGATTGATTGTTGAAAGTGATGGTGATATTGATGGCGATTTTATTAGTAGAATTCAGGTTGGTTGGTTGGGGTGGAGGAATGCTTCGGGCCTATTGTGTGATAGAAAAGCACCGCTTAGAATGAAAAGAAAATTTTATAAGATGGTGGTGAGAACTGCAATGCTCTATGGCACTGAATGTTGGCCTTTAAAAGAGAAATATAAAATAAGTTACGTGTTCCCGAGATGAGAATGATTAGGTGGATGAGTGGCTTTATACTTAGAGACAAAATGTGAAATGAATATATCCATGATAGGGTTGGTGTAGCTCTAGTGACGAACAAAATTAGAGAGTCGTCATAGATAGTTTGATCACATTAAATGTCGACCATCTGATGATCCGATTAAAAAAATAAATGTTTTTAGATTTGACTTATCTTAAGAAAGGCAGAAGTTGATCTATGAAGCCTTGGGCATATTGTATAAAAAATGATCTTAAGTTATTAGAATAAAATAAAAATATGCCACTAAATAGGATGCAATCGAGAAAAAGTATTCAAGTAGCCAACCCCACTTAGTGGGATAAAGGCTTTGTTGTTGTTGGCCTTTTATGTTCGGTCAACTGGATTGTTTGTTTTGTGCATATTGATGGTTGGCTCTTTTCCCTGGTTAGGATTGATTCTTCCACACGTTCCGTCCCGATGGCTTGATTTGGTTCAACATAATTTGATCGCGTATATTTTAGTTCATGAATTCTCTTGTATATTAGTAGACTACAAGCTGCGATAAGAATACGAGAATTGAGTTCAACAAAAATTTCTCTTATTAATTAACTTCATTGATTTTTGTGCTCGTGATATAAAGGACATGAAACTCTCTATTAGCTAAGCTTCACTTAAATTAGCTCCTTAGACAAATATTGACCTATAAGATTCACTTGGACGAAACAACAAATGATTACTAACAAAGATCCTCAGGTTGAGTTGACTATCCCTTCTGACCAAGTAAACCAATGAACACGACACCACATGATGATGAAACAATTAGATTTTGCCTGGGTGTGTCATTATTTTCCCCATCATCTGCTCTTAAGCTCACAATGATAATTTCATAAATTATGAATTTTAAATATGTTGCTACTATACATCGAGCAATCAACTTCATGATGACCGACCTTAACTAAAAATGCTTTCCTGTTATCCGGAGCGATAATTAGTTATAACGGTTTGTGTCTATCGGAAACCTCAAACCTTAGATTTAAAGTCCTCACAAACTGGGGGTGAAATCTCAGGTATTGTATTATCTACTATCTCATCTGCCTTCTAAAAAGTTAACCAAACCTCACGACAAACTTCCCTCATTCTCTTTTTGGAGGGAGGTTGGGATCATTTAAAAGACAATCAAGCATGCTCAGCCCTGACTGTACCAAAACATTTAGGGTTGAGATAGGCTAAAACACTAATAAAATAGTAATATCTTCAAATTTATACTCACAGATTGAACTGAAGAAATTTAACATAGATACCACAAAATTCTAATGTATTCACAAATCTAGAACCTATAGCTTGATATTATACTTGTAACTCTGGTGTTATAAATCAATGCATAAAGATGCATTTTCCACTTCCAAGAAGTTAGAAATAGTGATATATTTGATGTGATGTAAAAGATTTGAGTGGTATGCACGTAAATATAAAACTTCAGATGTTAGATATGTAAACATATCAGAATAGATTGGTACATATGTAAATGCACCTTGAACTTGTCCTCTTCCAAGGCAGGGAAATTTACCTAAAGAAACAACAAAAATGTAAATCTACACAAAAGTAACCAAAACTCATATAATGAGTAAATCAAACACCACAAAAAGGAAAGAAAAAAAAGAAATAATTATATCAAAACCTTCAATGTTTAAGAAACACAAATGCCATAAATCTACTTAAGCTTATTACCAGATTAAAAAGCAGAAGTATGAATGCTGCAAATATGAGCACTGAAGTTGGTTTACTTACCTATGCAAAATTTGCTAAAAATATTAGACAAAACTTCCTCGGAGATATCGACGCCGCTGATCTCTCCGAGCGCCATTACCGCTTCTCTAAGGTCGATGGTCCAGAAATCCAGCGGCAGATCATCTTCTATGGATGATTTTAGCCTTGAGAGGGCCTCTTTTGTTCTAATAAGTTGCTCAGTCTGTCTCTGAAAGCGAAAAAGCTATGAAGTTTTTATAAAGTATATAGAAGATTGAAAAGCAGATCATTAACAGATATTCCTGTAAGAGATATAGATAATGGCATGGTCTAAAAGCAATGATTATTTCTTGCACAGAAAAGAATACAATGAGCAGAAGTAAAATATCATATCTATACATTACTGCCTTCATTTACATACATACCAACCAATTCTTATGTCTTTACATATCTAATACTTAAACTTTGCTTTTTACATTTATACCAACCAAATCTTGCATATCACATAAAGAATACAATTATTTTTAACTTCAATCATTCCAAGATCTAAGTTGCTAGTGATGATTAACCTGGCTCAATAATCAGGTCAAATCTTATAAGACCCCATTCACACATATTCAACTTAGACAATAATTTAATTATGTTATACATATATAAAATTATGCATATATAAGAATGTGTGCTAATATTCACACGTGTGTGTGTGTCTATATATAATATATATATATATATATATATATATATATATATATATATATATATATATATATATATAGACACACACACACATACATTTATATATGTGTGTGTGTGTGTGTGGATGTGTATATATATGTATTTATGTATGTGCGTGTATATCTATATAGATATGTATGTACGTACGTATGTACACACACATTTGTATGCTTACAAATTCATATTCGTAGTGCTAATGTTTATATGCATGACCATATTTATATTACATAATTTATAAATGACTTTCATTCTAGAAGAATTCAAGTAGACTTTATGTTGGTCAATAGCCCATGATTGGCTCCATAAATAGACAGAAACAAACAAATGAATTTTACTCTTTTACTAAAGAAGTCAAGCCAAACAGCATTTATTTTGTTTTATTTGTATTTATTTATTCATTTATTGCTTTGCAAAGGGGAGGAAGATGTTGAGCACTTGAACCTGACACCATGGGATTCTTCTCTGTGTCCAACTAATATGCTACGCATTCGAGCACCAAAGCCAAACAACAGCTGGCTCACCAAAAAAAAAAAAACTGCTTAATTACACTACCAATCATTCAAGTCATTTTTCTTTACATGCTACAAATATCTTTTCTAGGATACATGGTTACATTTTAAGTATTCCCAAAGTCTTGAACAAAGCTAAAATTTTATTAACATCAATTCTGCTCGATCATTGCTGCAAGCACATTGTCTCAACGTTTTAAGTTAATAAAGTCTTAAGAAAACTAATCCTTTTATTCATCATTTTTCATTTAAAAAAAAATGCAACAAAAGGCAAAAAAATAATCCATTTACCTGATTTATAGTCCACCTTCGACCTCCTAATGAAATGGGCTCCAGACCCCTAACCTCTAACACTGCCTTCTCCAATTCCAAAATGCCTTTCCCAGTAATAGCACTTGTTTCAACTTTCTTCTTAAACATCTCATTAACATGCTCCATTGAGATTGAAGGAGCGCAATCTATTTTGTTTATAACAAGTATCATAGGAGTGGCACAACTAGTTGATCTCTGTTCTTGTAAGAAAAAAAAAAGAAAAAAAAATATTATCAACAATATAATATAAAAAAGCTAAAAAATAACTAAAAATAAAGTAAGCAAAAAAAATTAGGAACCTGAATCATCTTGATTTGATAATATAATATAAAAAAGCTAAAAAATAACTAAAAATAAAGTGAGTAAAGAAAATTAAGAACCTGAATCATCTTGACGCGTTCGAGGACTCTCTGATCATCTTCTGTCCACCCATCAGCTGCACTTACTGTCATTATGATGACATCAGAGCCCATTGCAGCGGCTTCTGATCTTTCTACCCCTTAATAAATTAAAGAAAGATTTTCATACATACAACTCAATTCCTGGGTATTTACATATCTAACATTTAAACTTCAATTTATACAAACATGCCACCTTACCTATCAATGAAAAGGGGTATTTCACATTTTAAAAGTAAAAACAGTGGTATTTTTTATGTGATATGATGGGTTCGAATGGCATAAATGTAAGAAACTAAAGTTTAGGTGTTAGACATGTAAATACATAGTATTTAAATTGCACAACAGTTTTAAGCGAATCTCATGTAGTTTTTATTACGTTGTGTGCATGAACAAATTTGGTTATCTAGAATAATCAAAAACTGAGTTTTTACAGAAGAATCATTATACATTGCAATGAACAGAAAATGTATTTCAGATCAAGACATACAACAAAAATATTTAAGGGAAATTTACATACATAAGCACACAAATCTTATGTATTCACATATCTCACACTTAGACTTTCATATTTATCTTTAACATCATCTAAGAAATTCTACCATCACTACATTTTTAAAAGTGAGATGCACCTTGTCATGACATCAAGTGTTTATAAGTGTAAATATCAAACTTTGGGTGTAAGATATGTAAATAGATAAGAATTGTGTGGCATGTATTTAAATTTCCCAATATTTAAGTAAGAAATCAAAATTCTGATTAGATAAGAAATTAGCAAACATCAAACATTCACTCGTGATTGGTGCCAACAGGTTTTGTTTGAGGGGAAAAATTGGAGACTATTCTACTCACTAAATATTAAACATGCTCATCTATTTATAAATTTATGTATTCAAAATAAAACCAAAATACATCTGCACTAACCAATTTTTTCCACAGCATCGTTAGTTTCTCTGACACCAGCAGTATCGAGCAGCGTGACAGGAATACCCTCAATAGTAACATTTGCTTCTAATACATCCCTTGTAGTTCCAGCAATTTCAGTAACTATTGCTCTGTTACTCTGCATACTAGTAGAGAGACAAATTTTTAATGAGGATTTACAAGTAATTTCTTTTATTTGCGCCTAAGGTGATAAAATTTTAATAAGGATAAATGATTAATGAGAATTTTAAATATGGCACAATAAACCTACTTTGCTCCAAGCATTGAGAAGGCTCGACTTCCCGACGTTAGGCCTGCCAATGATTGCTATCTACAAGATTTTTTATAATAAATGATCTTAGAAAGTATAAAAATAAGTTATAAACTAAGGGGTTTGATATTGATACTGCAAAATAACACAACAATGTAGTTATTTGAAACTTCTATTACAAGAAACTTTCGAAAAAAGGGGAAAAAAGTAGTGACAAAATGCGCCCGATTGGTTGTACCTATAAGCATCTCAAAGAAGATTGGGGCATTTACATACATACGACCCAATTCTTATATATTTACATATCTAATGCCTAATTTTTGATTTTTACATTTATACAATTTCGGCCAAGCTCACTCTCCTAGCCGAAAGTTGGAAAAACCCCTTCCTCCTCTCCTTGGCCAAAAATCCACCTTCTCCTTCTCCTGCAAACAAGGAGCCACGAGTAGAGCTACTCGGGAAGCTATCGGAGGAATAAAACCAAGCCAAAAACCACTAAAGCTTCCATTTCTATTCTCCATTTGGCTCCAGCTCAGAAAAGTAAGAAAGTAACCTTTCTTATTCCTTCTCCCATTTTTCCTTCACATTTTGAACCCTCTAGCTTCCCTAAATCCATCATTGCAAGGAATTTTTTTGTTAATTTTATATTTAGAACAAGTTTGAGAGTGGATGGGCATCATTTTGAATCTTTTAGAATTCAACAAAAAAATGCTAATATCGTTATTGGCAGATTTTGTATTTTAATTTCACACGTGTTGTTTAATTTCATGTATTTGTATGTTTCATGGCTATATTGTGGTTTTACATAGACCATTTGATCCTATGCATTTCATTTATATGCTTAGGGCTTCTGGCTCTATGTGAACAATATGCTTACATGAGAGTTTTTCAATGGTTTTCATGTGGTCTATACAAATGAATTATGGCTCTATCTAAATAATATGCGTACATAAGAGCCTTTCATTAGTTTTTATGTGAGCTATACAAATGGCTTTTGGCACCATGTGGATAATATGCTTATATGAGGGTTTTTTAATGTTTTTTTGCTGAATAATAAGCTTACATGAAAGCTTTTCAATGGCTTCTATGTGATCTATACAAAGGGTTTTTTTGGCTCTATATGAATAATATGCCTACATGGGAGTTTTCATTCACTTTTATGTGATCTATACAAAGGGCTTTCAGCTTTCTAACAATTTGTTAAGCTTGTTGGAGGTATCAAAGCCTGGAATGTTGATGCTAAGAGAGTTCTTTGAGATCTAAATACCACTTCAGAATTCCCAAGTGTTATGGACTTGATGTGTAGTCCAGTGGAACTAATTTTTGTCTTTGCTGCTGCATCTAAGAGGCATGGATTTAGTAGAATTGATCAAATGGGCTTTTGCTTCTTTAACTGTTTGGAACATGAGAATTTGAAAGGCCATGGCAACGCTGCCACTTGGCAAAAATCCACCAGCAATCACCTCACTGAGTTTCAATCACAATGGAAAGATTTTAGCGGCTTCTGCTACTGATGGAATGATTCACGTGTTTGATCCCAGCTTTACTAAAGAAAAGCACAGAAAAGAGTACGACCAAAGGTCTTGAAAGTTACATAAAGCAACTAAACCAGAACCTATCACAACTACAGGCTTTGCTAGAGAAGAAGGAATCTGAGATTCTAAGACTGAAAAGTATTGTTGCAATTTTCAAGAGAAAAACCCTATTGATAGTCCACACATGCGATGACATTGAATGACCTTAGTAACAATCTCCTAAGAGAGGGCTGTCACGAAACTACCACCTCTAATGATCCCGGATACGGGTGTAAAGAATTTTGCAAATGGAGGGGATGCCTCAATCTCTGCTAATACTTCTCAGGATCTAGCATCATCAAAATCAGATGGTTCTTCAAACTCCTTCAATAGATTTTCTTCTATGAAGCCCAGGATGCTCCCCAGATGATTTTTTCAGAAATCAGGCAAGAAGCAAAGAGGGAAGATGCGTTTTCAGGAAACTTTCTGGGGCATTCAAATCCAATGTAGGTGTCGCTTTTCTGCTTCTGGAACAAATGTTGCTAGTACTTCTGTAGATGGCATTGTCAGGATTTAGACATGGATCATCAACATCGGCGTCAAGAAATGCACATATAACTGTGTGGCTGAAATTATGTCACTCAATGGGAAAGCTGATATGATCGTTCGCTGATGGAGGTATAAAAGTCTGGAGTGATAAACACTACACCTTGGAACCTAATGTGAGCAAGAATTCATTCAAGTGTCATTATTACCATTCAATTAATAATTTAGTTTATATATGAACCAAACTGCAGACAGCGTAGTTAACAGAGGGCATCTACAAACATATTATTTCTCCAAAGGGGCAGAGTAGTACTGTTGAGGGAAGTCAAAGCACATCATGTCCTTCAGTTTTTCAAGAACCAGGTTGTATATAGGTTTGGTATTCCCCGTCGAATAATCTCCAATAATGGTTTGGTCTTTAGGAGCATAAAGATCAACAATTTTGTTAAACGATATGGAGTCGATTCAAGATATTTGATGACATATTGTCCAAAAGCAAATGAATTAAAAGAGGTCTTAAATAAAACTTTAGTGCATATTCTGAAGAGGACAACAGATGACAACAAAAAAAAAAGTGACACAAACAGTTAATAAAAGTGTTATAGGCCTACCGGACGTCTCCATAGCCAATGCCTTGATTTATGAGTCTACTACCTCTCGAAGTGCAACTCCCCTCACTAAGGATAGCAATTCATGTCAAGATCACACTTGAAGAAAAAGCTAGACTTCACCTAGAAGAACTCGAAGATTAAAAGGTAAGTGTTTGCTGGCCCCACAAAATCTTGAGTTATACCTAGCCAGATGGTTCGTCCACGATAAATTGGTAAGCTCCATAACTTTCCGAGCACAGGATGAAAACTACAAAGAATCTTCCTCGCCCATTGTTTGATATTTTCAAATCTAAGTTGAACATGGTTGTCAACCATGTTTGAACTCAAGGGGGTAGAAGTTATATTAGGAAACAACTTATTCATGTTAGAAGTTGTGAAGATTAGATTTGTTTCTTTGAATTGAATTTATTTCCTTTGCTATTTTAGAATTATTTCCTTGGACTGGATTTATTTCCTTTCCTACTTTAAACTTTCCCTATTTTATGTCATTTCATTTATCTCCAAGTAATTATTATTAATTGATTAATTGGAGATATAGGTGTTATATCTTCTTTTCATGTTATTTACTTTTTATTGTCTTTCCTATTCTAGGATTAATGTAAGGGTAATTATATCTCATTTTCATATCAATTAAAAAAATTATGTTGAATTCTGAATCAACAAATATCACTAAGATCGGTCGTACTTTCTAAAAGTTCATTGAAAAGTTTATCAAAATAGGTCACCCACATATGTTGAATATCTTTCTCTAACAAAAATACTTTTTACTTTTTATCTTTAATACACTTTACTCGAGTTGAATCTTTACTTTACTTTTCCCTTTGTTTGGCTAGCTTATACATATAATCTTCACTAACTTTAGTATATAATCTATTATAAAGATCACTAAAATCAAAATTTTCAGCTTAAAAAATTGTTCTCTTACATTCCATACGGGCCACCTTATATTTTTCTCAGTTCTTTAAGTTTTTATATTTAAATCAATTTTTAAAACATAATTTCTTATATTTTCTCTTTTCTTGCACGTAATTATTTGACCACCAACTATTTATTTACAGAAATTTTTTCTTTTGATTCTCCAAGTACATCTTTTGTCACTTATTTAATACTGTTTGTTATTTTATCCTTAATAGAATTTGCTTTTATAAGCACATTGTCCAGAAGATTATCAAAAATATTTAGCATGGGATACAAATAAAGTCAACGGGACCATATATTATATATCAAATGCACGGCCTTAGGGGTGTCTCTGCACACTAATTTAAGTTGATAACATTGTTAGGTGATGATTTGAAAGAAATGAAGATTTAAAAATATAAGTTGCTCTAAAAATTTTTAACTCAAAAAACAAGGCAAGCAAAAATATTCTTTTAATATTGGAGTTACATATTATTGGAATGAAATTTTCATATCACAACAAAAATAAATAACTCATTTATTGAAAAAAACAAATGAGTATGGATACAAGCCTGTTAAGAACACCATAAATTTAAATCATAAATTTAGAGAGGCACCAAAAGACAGTAATTAAAAAATCTCATATTAAGGACTTGTAAAAAATATTTATCTAATTATCACATATTATAATTCATATTACTTATTTTATTAGTGTGGTAAGTCAATGCAAATAAAATCTTAAATAATCACACCTTAGAGTAACATAATAAATTCTACAATATTTGAAAGGAACCCCAGATAAATGAAATATATTCAAAATGGGCGAGGATATGACACTTTAAGCCTACAAAAATGTGGATTGTACAGGTTTTATATTGATAGGTAATGACTTAAAAGAAATGAAAACTTAAGAATAAAACTGCTCCAACAATTTTTAACTCAAAAAAATAAGGCGAGCTAAAAGTTCCTTTTAACATTGGAGTTGCATATTATCAGTATGAAATTTTCATATTACAACAAAAATACATAACCCATTTGTTGAAAAAGCAAATGAGTATGGATACAGGCCTGTTAAGAGTCCCATCAAATTTAATCATAAATTTTGAGATACACCAAAAGACAGTAATTAAAAAAATCTCTTATCAAGGACTTGTAAGAAGATTTATCTACTTATCACATAGTAAACTTGATATTACTTATTTGATTTGTGTGATAAGTCAACTGAAACACAGTCCTAAATACTCACACCTTTAACTTAATAAATTCTACAATATTTAAAAGGAACCCAAAATAAATGAAATATATTCAAAAAGGGAGAGGATAGAACACTTTAAGCCGACAAAAATGTGGACTATGTAGGTTATATGATTTAATATATGGTTAACTTCAACAACAAAGATGTCAACTATGCAAGTTATATGAGTAATAGGAGGTTAACTTCATAATATTCACATTTCTAGGAGGCAACCACATGAACAAAGCATGGCAACAAGATTTAACATAGAAGGTAAATATAAATCTACAATAGTAAGAATATGTGAATTGCTACGGCTAAAAATTATACTAGATGATTTAAGGGTTGAAAAGGAAGGTCCGTTGGGATTCTATTGTGAAAATAAATCAACAACTAATATTTTATATAACCACATATAAATGAGTGTGCATAACATATTGAGGTTGATAACTGGTTATAAAATAAAACGCCATTAGTAACCACGAGTGATTAGCCGACATACTCACCAAATGAAAAAAGTTTTCAGATTAGCTTTATATGGATGACACCCATATATACTCTTAAGAAAAAGGGTAAAAATACCTTATTTATAGCCCCGTGACCCATATATTCGCATACTCTACCAAACTCTAGTGGTCCGCTAATCACACCTTATGATACACAGTAAACTTCAAAGAGTGTATTTTTAGAATAACATATGAAAAGGGCGGATGCACTATGGATGAGAAAAAGGATATGGAAACGAATGGAAAAAAGCTATATGCTTTATTATACAATAGCATCTGACTTCAAAAAGTGAACACATAATTTAAAAAATTTTCAAAAGTATAGTCATCATATCAAAATAGATGTATTTAATTACAAGAAAAAAA
>NEWO01000339.1:717424-749054 GCA_003013225.1 Phalaenopsis aphrodite | reverse complement strand
TATATATATATATATATATATATTAAATTAAATTAAAAAATATATATTTTTTAAAATTAATGCAACTAACCAAAATCTCGATCGACAATTTCTAGTGACTCTGCTGGAGATCAACAAATCCTCTCCCCATAGTGATTAGGAGTTTTTTTTGTCTTCATATATTGGTAATGTGTTCATGTCCCTTATAATCTAGATTAACATTCTTCCATTGACATGCTTTGATCATTTCGTTCTTGAGCAAGCATAGTTAACTATTCTTGGATTTCTGGACCATCTGTTTAACCATCCTTAAACAGAGGGGTTCAGGAATCTCTAGGGTTCAGTGTGGGGTGGACCCCAAATAGTTGTGTTGGTGAATGAAGCTCACATAAACAAAGTGCATTATGAAGTCTGTCCCGGACTCAGTATTGAATTTCACTTATACTTTGTCTCTCTTGGGTTTGACTTGTTATTAGCAAGTTGAACCAAATTGTTACTTTCATAACTTTCGTTTATGAAAATAAGCAAAGTTCATCAACATTATATCGCCGACAAAAAAAAATTTGAAAAAAGCACTTTAAAACCAAAAAATAATACAAAGTAAAATAAAAACATTAAAATAAAGAAATATGAACAAAATAAAATAAAAAATAAGCATAAACAAAATTCTGAACAAAAAAGATAAGCCTAGCTTACAAGACAACTGTTGTATTCATACTAGAATAATGAGGTACTGACCATTACCGATGCCCAAAAATTTCTAAATTACAGCCACGATGTCATCCCCAAAGTTAATCTTCCCATTTATCGGAGAACTAGACCTCCCCCACAACAAGGCTGCACTCCATTAGGGATCAATGATTAAGTTTGGAACTGGCTTCAATGAAATTCAAGTCATACTTGAGAAAGCGTCGTATGTCATTGTGAAGACTGCATGGCCAGATATGGTTGAGTCGGTAGTTGAGTATGACCTGAACTACAAGCATGTGTTTCCCACTCTCAAGAAACCCAAGGCCAGGGAGATTATTGTTAAGTCAGCCACCCCTGTGCCTGTCAAGCATGTCGTTCCTGTGAAGAAGAGAGTTGTCACTGCCACCACCACTGGATTTGCTTGTATTGTAACAATAGTTATGTCAGCCAAAGGGAAAGAGATTTTGCATGAAGAAGGTTCAGTCAATGTTGTTGCTCCTCAACCATTAGTGTTCCAGATTGGGTCCAGCTCCAAGGTCGTGTCATTGACCAAGTCACAAAAGAGAAACTGTAGCCGAAAGCTTTTAAAAGCTAAGAAGGCAGAGGCTGCAGAGTTGGCATTCTTAAACTGACTCCTCAACCAGAGGGAACCGAAGTACTTGAGACCTCACCCTCCTTAGAGGGAGCAAATTTCACCCATTGACTGTCGCTTCTGGTGAGGAGAGTGTCTATAGGATTGTTGCTGCTTTACCGTAACCACCACATGGTCAAGGTAAGGAGAAGGAGAAACTTACACCCCTTACCTGAGTCCGTAAAGTTCTTGAAATATTAGATGCAAAGGAACACTGCTCTGTTGTTGAGTTGATGAAAAAGATGAGTTGTGTGTGATACGCCTAAAATATATAGTGTTTTTAGACACATTTTTATACTTATTTTTGAGATATTGTGCTTTAATGGAAGGTATTTTTGTGTTTTTCTTTCAGGTACAAGTAAAAAGGGGAAAACTGCTTAAAGGACTGAAAAATGATAAAATTTGGAGCAAATAGGTGAAAAATGTGCAAAAGTGTTTTGGTTCCTAAGCGTCAGATCTGGCGCTTAAGCGCCGGTTAAACAGAGATGGTCGCGCCTAAGCGCCAGAGTCCCCGCACTTAAGCGCCAATGACAGTTATTGGATGAGTAAATTCAGTTTTTGTGAATTTTGAATAGGTTTTGAGGCACCTATTGGCTTAATAGGTGATTACAACCACCATGGATGAAAATTATTGCAAAAGGATGCATCTCTTGGGGAAATACATCAAATTAAAACACATTTTGAAGAGATATCAATGCACCTTTTGGAGAATTATAAAAGAAGGAAGATTGAGACTTTGAAAGGGGTCCTGAAAGTACTGGGAAAGTTTTGAAAGTTCTAAAATTGGGGAGTTAGTTGGAGAGATTTTCAGGCACTGCATATTTATCCTTTTTATTTTAGTTTTATATTGAGAGGGTTATAAAAAAGAAGAGATTCAAAGGAACTTCAAGAGTTTGGTGGAGGACTTCAGATAAATTTTTATCTTTTGTTTTAGACTACTTTTGGTTTTAATTGAGACTTCTTGTTGTTTTGACAATGATTTCTACTTTTAAACTAAATTGTGGTTTTGTTTTCTCCATGGATTCTGAGTAGTTTTCTTTATCTTTCTTTTTAAAATGATAATTAATTAAGTGTTGGATGGAAGTTGTGGAGAGTATTGATCTTTAATGTTGGAAGAAATTGTGATGATTTAAATCCATGTACTTCATTTACTTCTTGATTTGGCCAATTCAGATGTTAAAATTTGTTGTGAGAACAAGTAAGAACCGGATTGGTATAGTCTCAGTCAATAATTGGAAAAAATCACATGAGGTTGTATGAATGAGATTGTAGTTCATATGATTGAGTGCAAATACATAGGAAAATATTCATTGAAGGGTGTAGAGTTAGAGGAATTTAAAGTGATAGGTTAAAGCCCCCAACTTGATTTATTATTTTAGGTTCTGATACGAGATGTTAGCCCCCAGGTGGAGGGAATCGAGGGAACTCTAGAGTGAGAGCTAGTATCTTCCCTACCCAGCCGGTCTTCAGAATTATTCAAACTTTAAATTAGCCAATGTTCTTTATAGCATCTCTAGTAAGGGTAAAGAATCTTATTGCTCTTATTTGACACAACACAATATGCATACTTCCACAACAGAATTCCTATACTTATTACTGATTCATGATAAGGAGAAAGAAATTTTCATATTTAGAGCTTTTCTTCTACAAAAACTCAAGTTATCTTTTTAAGTTTGTTCTGTTGTTTTCAAAATATTAAAATTACAAAAAAAATTTAATTTTTTTTACTGCAAAAACGTTTTTAGTTTAAATAATTTTCTTTTTAAAAATAGAAAGTTTTCCAAAAAGTGCATATTGCATATCTTTCCTGTGGGTTCAATATTAAGGTCTTAATAAAAAATTCCTATATTACTTGATAACGATACATATACTTGCGCAGTATCTCAATATATATAAATGAAAAGATAAATTCATATTTTTCTTCAAGATCAAGTTTTTGGTTTTGTTGTGAAATAAGGAAATATAAGTGAAAAATATAATCAGAATTATTGTTATATTGTTGCATATAAGAAGTTTCGGGATCATGTTGTACCACCCCGGATGAAAGCTGAGATTTTGAGGAAGGACAGGTCCGCCACATAGTTTCAGAAGTTGAAAAGAGCGTCACCATCTTGAATTCCCCCCAAACTCCGTCTGGGAGGCCTTGTCAATACCATTGCCACTATCACAACTACCACCACCATTTTTCTGAGGCCTATAAAGCACATGTCAGTTAAGTCTCACTTGGGTTCAAGGGTACCGTCTGCCTTCATTTATGAGAAGCCCCCAAGGATGACTAGTGGTAAGAGATCGTACACTAATGTCTCTGATTTGCACACTATGGAACATGCTTCCTGTCAATGTGTCGATGTCACTAGTGAGACACTCCGTCTTAAAGCATCAATGTTGAGGGGGAAAGTGTGGAGACCTAAGGTCACCGGGTTAGTAATTTCAGAGAAGTCGGGTGAGCATTCTCTTGTAATGGATCACGAGTCTGATACTCCAACAGTCGTCGTCACAACTACACAGAACCTGATACAATAAGGGAGGACCTTTGATGAGTTCCAATTGACCTCAACATAGTCAAAGAGAAGTTGATTAAGGTTAATTTGGAAAAGCTAAGACCCAACCTTATGCACTTGTCAATGGAACAAGAAAGGGAAGTGGAAGATGGAGATTATAACTTGTCAGATTACATGGAAGAGGAGTTCACAGAGATCAATATCGTTAAGCCCAGGTCCACATCATATTTGCGCGATGCTCCAAATTTCATTGAGGAGAACAATGCAGATGAGTTTCAAAGGGCCATCCAACAAAGAGATTAATAGATCAGTCAAATGGAGAAGATGATAGAAGAAATGGTCGCCATTATTGCTACACTTCAAGGCCAATCACAACCATATTAGATGGCATTTCAGGAGGTGAACCAGCCAAAAATTGTGCATATTACGGATGAAAGGAAAGAGTTCGCTTCTTCCAATAAAGGTGAACCACTGAAAAGGGATTCAACCCAGAGCATGGTGCTAGAGAAGGACAATAAACAAATGGTTGAACAAGTAAGGGAAGCCCTAGCCCACTCAAAGGGAGGTGCATTAGTTCTAAGGGTTACACCTTACGTGGAGAAATTTGATGTTGTACAATATCTTAAGGGATTCGTGCCACTAGTATTCAAGACCTTTGATGGAACAAAAAACCACCAATAGCACGTTGCACACTTTCAGGAAAGTTGTTGCAATGCGGGTTGCAATGCGGGGGGTAATGAGGCATTATTGTTCCATCAGTTTGTGAGCAACCTTTCAAAGATCACATTTGAATGGTATGCAAAGTTGTCCAATGGCTCAATTAAGATGTTTGCAGAGTTGGAGAGTTTGTTTGTAAAGTGGTTCTCCAAATCACAGCACTGTGTCACCATAGGTGATCTTATAGTAGAATGTCAGAAACACACAAAGACTTTGATAGAGTACATCCTATGTTGGAGAAATTTAAGTATGAAGTGAGAGCCACAATTACAAGAATAATATGCGATCGAGGTCTTAATTAAGAGTATTCACGATCTGGTAGCTTTCAAGCTCAAATGAATCACAATTAAATCATTTGAAAAGCTACTTCGTAAAGCCGGAAGCCTGAAAGAGGAGGTCAAGTAGTTCGATTTGCTAGAAAAATATGAGAAGCCAAAGTCTCTCAAGACATTCGAGAAGAAGATTGAGATATTGACAACCGTGGACAAAGAAAAGTAGTCGATGCAGATTCAGATCGAGGGGTATCAGCATCCGCAACATAGCCAGTAGTACAACCAATAGTCCAGTCATTCATCATTTCAATAGAGACCGTGCTAGACAGATGAAGGACAAGGCCCATCTATAGCGGATCGCTTGAACATGGTGTATTCTTTCAAGGATGAAACACTATTTGATTAAGAAACTAGATTTCAGATTACCTGCACCAAAGAAACTGAAAGAAGTTACCAAGAAGGATTACCCCAACTATTGTCCATACCACAGATTGCTCAGGCATACAATAGAAGATTGCTTCAGCTTTCAAGGATTAGCTTGAGAGGAATTTCAAGAGTGGAAATATAATAATTTCAAAAGAGTATTTGAAAGAACTTGAGAGAGTTACACCAATATGATTTTGGCCGAGTTAATCATTCTGATTGATCTGTACGTAGTACATAATGGATGGAGCACAATTTGGACTAGATCCTCCAAGTTGATACTGGATCAGATTTAGACCGCTTTGGTATAAGCCTCCACTCAGCGTTTATGATCTGTCAAGCCAGTGCTAGTGATTATGCCAGAGAAGCAACCACAACAGAATACAAAGAAGGGGATCATCGATGAAGTGAAGATCAATAGCGCAAAGAGTAGGGTAGGGGATACCCTTTTTAGATTAGTTGTATTTGATTTGAGGGGGAAATACTCAAACCACGGACTCTGTATGATTACCTTTATGTTCCTCCAACATCCTATAATGCCAAGATTTATGATTTTAACTACATTTTTACTGTCTCTAATGTTGATGTAACTACTGAAACCAATTTAACTCGAATTTCAATTCCCAATAAGATCCTCAAATCATACAAACTTCCAATGATGACATCAGTAAAGATGAGGGAGACATTAATAACACAGGTTACGACAATTCAAAGAGTGTGGAACCAATCCTCAAGCACGAAAGAGAACCAATTGTAATCAACTTGGACTCTTCTGATTCAGAATCAATTTCAGAAGAATCAATCACGATGTCAGAAAAGATATCTCTGGGTATGACTTGAAAGGTGGAAGAAATAATAAAAGTTAACTTAAGGAGTGGAAATGTGTTAACTCTTAGGATGACTCCAATGGAAAAGGGAAAGCAAATAGTCACTCAAAAAAAGCCAGCTCCACCGATGGAAGAAACACCCACCCACAAAGAAATCAGAGGCTCAAATAAAGTAAATTATAACATACTAGCCATCTTTGGAAGCTACCACTCAAACTAAGCATCTACGATGCTCTGATCCTGTCAAAGGATATGAGAGAAACATTGATCAAGTCCCTACTTGATCCAAAAAAAAAATTTAGCTCAATTGGCTAGCACATCCATGGATGAGGTTTGTTCATTAAATGGACAGGCCAAAGTAACATTTACAGATGAAGACTTGCTGCTTGGCACCGCCGACCACAACTGTCCTCTCTAGATTTTAGTTATAATTGATAGATTTGTGCTTTCCAGAGTGTTAGTGGATCGAGGGTGCATCAATCAACATAATAAATCTACGAACGTTAGCGTATTTGGATATCAATGCTCAAAATCTCATGACTGATAAGATAATTTTAAAAAGATTTAATCAAAAAGGAGAAAGTATGCTTGGATCAGTGTCACTGTTGATGAGAATTGGCGATCTAGTAATAATCACAAAATTTCACATCATCGATTTGTAAACTTCATTCAATGCTCTACTTGGTCGTCCTTGAATTTATGAGTACAAGATGGTCTCTTCATCTCTACACCAATGCATCAAATACTTTGAATAAGGATAAGAACAATGCATAAAGAGAGATTTACAACCATCTCGAAACATGAAGTAGACATTCATGAAGAAGCTGCCTACTACTCTCCCCAGAAGAGAACAATATTTTCCAGAGAAGACACACTAAATATGATTGAAGTGTCAAAATAATCACAAGAACAGGACCGTCCGACTCCAATTCAACAATCTTCCACCGCTTCTTCGCAACTTCATGGTGGAAGTTCTTTTAGTCATTGCATCTGAGATCATGGTCGGGGACAAGGGTCAGGAAGAACGAACAAGCTTGCTAAACGAAAGAATCCAACCATCAACATTGACTAAGAAGGAAGCTCTGAGGATGAATAGTTTGATAAAGATGCAATGAAAGTGAATTAGAAGAAGCTTCAGTTTAAGATCTTCTTGGAAAGCGATGGAAAAAGAGAATATGAGTCGATGTATGATAGGATCAACTAGAGGTCAAGGAAGTACAAAATGTGGGCAAGAAACTGATAAAATTCCATCATGCTTCTCCTTCTTCTAGTTTAGAAACTAATGTAAAACTGGAGGAAGATACTTATAATGAATTAAGGAAATTACCTGTTAGATATTACTCTCTTTGTTCAAAAGTTGGTTCAGCAGGGTTTTGTGCCCAAACAGTTGCCAAAAGACTAGTTAATCTTTTTTGAGAGGCTATGGAACAGTGAGGGTCGAACTTTCGACTAAAAGGAAGGTGTTGGATTCGGTACGGTAGGACCGGTTAAAGATTCAAGATTTTGCATGGTTGTTACTAGCAGATTGAAAGGAGACTGCCTTTAGATTGAAGAACATGATGCTCCGCTAAAGTTTGAGGAAATCAATACAACTGCTGATGAGTTAAAGGAAATCAACCTAGGGACTGACGAGAAACCTAGACCTACTTTCATAAGTTCTTTGTTCTGGGATGAAGAGTCTACGGATTTGGTCAAATTGCTATCAATGTTCAAGGATTTCTTTGCTTGAAGCTATGATGAGATGCTAGGGTTGGCTCCAGAAGTTGCAATTCAGAGGCTTAGAGTGGATCAAAGTATGACTCCAGTGAAACAAGCTCTAAGAAGAATGCGCCTAGAAATAAAACATCAAGTCATTGCCAAGGTTAAGAAATTAATAGATGTTGACTTTTCTGAGAAGAGCAATATCCCACCCGGTTGGCTAGCATAGTACCAGTCAAGAAAAAGAACAGACAAATCCGAGTGTGTGTCAACTTTAGGGATTTAAACAAAGAATGTATAAAGGATGAATTTCTATTAACAATTCCAGAACTAATGGTGGACATCACACCATCACATGATATTTTCTCATTCATGGATGGATCATCTGAATACAATCAGCTCAAGATGACACCAGAAGACGCAATGCTTACAACCTTCAATACATTGATCAGAATATACTGCTATACAGTGATGTTGTTTGGGTTGAAGAAAGCTGGAGAAACCTACCAGCGATCCATGATAAGGATCTTTGATGACCTCATCTATAATCAAGTTGAGTGCTCCGTGTATGATTTAGTCATCGAGAGAAAATAAATGTAAAACCATTTGTATGATTTGAGGATTATTTTGGAGTGATTATAACAAGTTAATCTTGAAATGAATCCTATAAAGTGCGCATTTGGCATTACCACTGGAAATTTTTAGTATTTTTTGTCCATCATCGAGAAATTGAAAATCAATCAAGAGAAGATTAAAGCTATCTTAAAAATTTCATCCCCTAAAACATTAAAACAACTACGATCTTTTCAGGGAAAATTGGCATACATAAGGTACTTTATATCTAATATGTAAGGATAGTGTCGACCCTTTTCCGTGTTGACAAAAAAGGATGCCAAGGTCACTTGGGATGAGACATATCAATGGGCATTTAAAAGTATTAAGCAATACTTAAGGACACCTCTTGTGTTAGCAACCCCTATTTTGGGTAGACCGTTGATACTTTATACCGCAGCTTTAGATGACTCCCTCGGAGCCTTGTTGATGCAATTCAATGATGAGGGTAATGAAAATGCTCTCTATTACTTAAGTCAACATCTAATACATGTGGAGGTGAAGTGTCCTCCTATTGAGAAACATTGTCTAGTTTTGATTTTCATTGCTCAAAAGCTTAGACATTACATGCTTTCTCATTAGTTCAACCTTATCTTGACGTTTAATCTATTACAATATTTGATGACCCTCCCAACGCTTTCTGGTAGGTTGGCAAGGTGGTTAACAATCTTATTGCAGTTTGATATAACATTTGTGCCTCTTCAAACTATCAAAGGACATATCTTAGCGGACGTTCTCGCAGCACACCCACTACCAGCTGGGTCCCCTCTTAACGAAAAACTGCCCACTGAAAAATTATTGTATGCGGAATAGCCCACTGGTCAACATTGGGAAATGTACTATGTCGGAGCCTCATCAACAAGGAAAGACAAAGGAAAGCAAATAGTAATACCCGACAAGGCAGGAATTGGTTGATCTTTGTTACACTGGATCAGGGGATGTTAAGGACCTCCTACCACTTGACATATGTACTAACAATGAATCAGAGTAGGTGGTTTTAATAACTGTATTGGAATTGACAATATTAATGGAAATAACATGAATCACCATCTACGACGACTCACAACTCATCATTCAGCAAGTGGACGAGCAGTAGAAGATTCTGAATCCAAGGTTAGGAAGTATCATCGATACACTATGAAATTATTGGAACAGATCTCTAACATGACAATGTTCAAAATTCTTTGAGGAGATAATGCCCATGTAAAGGCTTTAGCTAAGCTCGTTAAGTAAATGACATGTCCAAAGGAAGACTCCATTGACATCACAGTCCAAGGACATCAGGTTTTGTTATAGATCAATATGGATGATCTACACAAGTTAGAAAGAAAGATGGCGCTAACCGTTTATTGAATACCTACAGATAGGAGTGTTGCCAGAAGACAAATCAGTAGCATGCAAGGTCAAGAAGAGGGTCATGTCATATGCCCTAGTTGTCAACATTTTGTACATAAGGTCCTTTGATCAGATGTGGTTGAGATGTTTGACCAGAACAGAGGCGCATAATATTGTCAAGGAAGTGCATGTGAAGCTGTATGGTGCTCATCAGTCAGGGTCAAGGATGAAGATAAAGAATAAGAGACTTGGATATTATTGACCGACAATGATGTCTGAATGCATGGAAATGGCTAAGAGATGTCACCAGTGCCAGGTACATTGAGTGGTCTTACATCAACCTCTGAATGTGTTGCATCCAACGATGTGTCATGTCCATTAGAGTGTTAGGGGCACAGATATAATAGGTCTTATAGACCCTCCATCTTTGAAAGGACATAGATTTATTCTTTTAACCACAAGTTATTTCTTTTAATAGGCAAAACTCTTGTCGTTAAGAGAAGTCAAAGCTCATCATGTTCTTCAGTTCTACAAAAATCAAATTGTTTACCATTTTGGTGTCCCATGCAGAGTCATCTAGGATGACAGGTCAGCCTTAAAGAGCACAAAGTTCAACAGTTTCGTCAGGCGGCATGAGACAGATTGAAGATATTATACGATATATTATCCAAGAGTCAACAGTTTAACAGAAGCCTTCAACGAGACCCTTGTGCAGATTTTAAAGAAAATATTGGACAACAACAAGAGAGGATGGCACGAGAAGTTGCTAGAAGCTTTGTGGGCATACATGACAATGGTCAAAACTCTGACTCAGTTTACATCGTATGCTCTTGTGTATGGATCCAAGGTTATGATTCCCTTGGAGGTGCAGCTACCTTCTCTCATAATCATCATAGCCAACAAAATCATAGTGGAAGAGAATGTCAAGCTCTAATTTGAAGAATTGGAAAGCCTCGAAGAAAAGCGGTTGACGGCATAACAGAACTTAGAGCTTCACCAAGCCAAAATGATACAAACCCACGATAAGCTGGTCCGCCCAAGGACGTTCAAATTTGGCGATCTTGTTCTTGTCCTCAGAAGACCTATTCTTGCACACCACATGATAGGTAAAAATTTTGAATCAACTTCGGAGAGGTTGTTTGTGGTGGAAAAGGTTTACACCGGAGGGTAATACCAATTAGTGGACTGTCAAGGTGAAAGACTCATGCTCCCAATCAACGGACGATAACTTAAGAATTACTACGCCATATGATGTTTTGAAGAACGAGCTCCAACGATGACACTTATTCTTAGAGACACTGATAAGAGTATTGTCTATGACTGGGTCCAAGAAAAAGAAAATTTGTAAAAAAAAATTGATGAAATGAAATAATTTTTTGTGAAATAAAATGTGTGCAACAAAAATTTTGTTATATAAATCTCAAATTTCACAAAATAAAATTATATATATATATATATATATATATATATATATATATATATATATATATATATATATATATATATATATATCTCAAAATCACTTAATAACAAATTGTTATTATTCTTGTTCGACTCAAATTTCATGATGTTGATGTTTCTCCTGTATTGTGCAGAGAAATATCGGTCAGGAAGCTGATTTTCTCTTTCAAAGATGACATGAACCTAGCACTAGACTAGGAGAAATTGGTGCAAGGGGCCATCACAAACTTTGACTTAGATTTCAAACAAGTCAACTTGAAATATGAAGGGCACCTACTGAACGTGGTGAATTAGCAAAAGATGGATGGGTAGGAATCGATACTCAAGTTCCACAGCAAGGAAGGAGAAACTTCAGTAAAGAGGAAGAAGTCCGAAGAAATCACAAAGGAAGTTCTAAAAACTCATGGCCCAAGGGAGAAGGTCATTCATATACTATCCATGATCATGGCAAATGAAAAAGAAACTAGTCAGTGCTTCATTAGAGAAATCTTTAGAGGATCTACATGAAAGTGATACACTGTTAAGGTGGACATAGCACAAAAATGCCAATCATCACAAACACAGAGATTTGAATCGCTTAAAAGAAGATAAGTCTAAGAATTAGCTACATAGCGTACTCCAATTGATTAGGAAGAAGATGTGCATGTTCAACCAGTAGATGAGATTCTTCCCCAGCTTTTGATGATATATGGCGAGTCAGAGCCTGCAGAGGAGTACGCACTGCTAGAGTACACGCTAGCTGCGACATGCATGGAATGCATAAAATGCAATGTTCTTCAGCTAAAATGCTATGGATCCCTAGCAGAGTAGACCACAACCTCGATGGCGCTAAGAAGTAAGGAGTAGCTAGACGTTCAACAATACATACCTCTATTCATTGAGCCGAGAAAATTGCAGATCTTTTCTGATCATGAATTAGAAAAGCTTCAAAGTGTCCGAAGATAGAGTTTTGAGCATTTTATGGACATATAAAGAAATTACATCAATAATTTGGATGGACTGGAACCGCACACTGATATAATTTTATAAAATGAGCAACGAAGGATCATTGACTGCATGTTTGACTTGAGAAAAGTGGGCGAGCAGGCCGCCTAAGGTACACTCAAAGACCTTAGAAGGCTATAAGCAGAAGAATACAAATCTTAGAATGTCTCGGTTCATTTCAAGCTCCAATAAGGCATAAGCTGAGAGGAAACAACCTTAGAAGGTACAAGCCTCAAAAGATACGTGATTTTTTATTTTACAACATATGCTAATTTTAATTGCAGAATTTCGTATGGTTGAGAAGCCACATCAGCCTCAGAAGCAACGTCAAAGACATATAAAAAAAATGTCTTATCATCTACAAATATCACATCATATGATTAAAAAAGCTATAAAGTCCAATAAAAACTAGTACAAAAGCTACAAGAGATATCATCGCTACGGAAGCATGAAAATCTCCCTCAAAGCACAGTGAAAAAACTCTGGCATTTCTTCATCTCCACCAAATGCACAGCAACAACAGCCAACAAAAATCTCACAGACCATTGTCTTACTTGTTCCTCTAGACAAAAATGCAATGCCTTATGCTTAAATAATAATTGTGCATGTAACCAAAGAACCCACACAGCCGCACTAAAATCATCGGTGTTAATGTCAACTCGTGACTCCTGAAGAAAACAATCAACGAGATAATAACTGTCACCTCCTGACAAGACAGTTGAGCAACACAAACTCCGAATACCTTCACGATTTTAATAAACTTAGGTGCTGGTGGAAATTGAAGGCCAACTTTTAGGGCTGCTGATGGTGCCCGGAAGGTGCTGCCGCCACCAATTTCCGTTGTGACGGATGTGTTCTTTTTATTGAAAGGATTCATCACTCTATTATCTATTTTTATCACCCTAATCTCTAGTTAACTCATTCAATTGAATCATGTCAAGGATTTTGATTTTGTAAGAAACTAGGAGAAGGAAAGGAAGGGCTAAAATAGAAAAAAAGGAGAAAAAGAAATGTCGAAAGTATTTTTCATTGAGATAAGAATTATTAGAGAAATGATTTCTCATGAAAACTATATGAAAATTAAATAACGAGAGATTTTAAGTGTATCACCTATTCTGAGTTCTTAATTCTTCTATAGGAGCAAGCTCATATAATTAATTACATCTTAGATAGTTAAAATTGTCTAAGAAGACTCCTGATTCTCTTTAGCACTCATTCTTCTAAGAAGTGTCAAGGTCAAAGAAAGAAAACATTAAACGTTTTATTCTAATGGTAATAGATTTCTAAGAATCTAATTCTACCTTAAAGGTTTTGTTTTGTTTTGTTTGTTCATGTCATGTCGTGTTATTTTTGTTTTGTCGTTTTGTTTGGTTTTGTTGTTGTCGTTTTGTTGTTTAGGTTTTTTTTTTGGTTTTATTGTCTTGAAATTCCGCTTCCGAATGTCATCCTGAAAAATAGAGTTAGCACGTCCTATAATATGCAAATGAAAGCTAAAGAGAAATTTTGTTTTCATATCTCCATTAAACTTGTAAAATAGAACACGATTAGCAAAAAATCATGTTATAGATTTGTCAGTTTTAGTTGTTTATTTAATTGGTTGAATAATTTTTAAATGACCCGGTCAAGGTGTCTATGGCTCTGTTGTCCCAGTGTTGTAAAAATATTAAGAGTTACTTAGTCCGAAAGGTGTTTGAACCAGAACCGAAAGATTCTTGTCAGCAATAATAGATTGCGTCATTCAAGAACTCTTTGTAAACATGAACACTCGGTTCAAATTGTGTTCGGTGATCTTTTTTCATTAGGGTTCAATTTAAGTTTTAATGTCTTATTCAGATTTTAGGGGTTGTACAAATTTTACGTTGTTTACGATTTATTATTAGATTAATTTTTTGTCTTTTTTTTCATTTTCGTTATATATTTTTGTTTGGGATGACCCGATCAGGATCTCATGGTTCCGTCGTCCCGGATCATTATGTTTGTTGTTTGATTAACCACAAGTGGTTAGAAAATATTTTGTTAGCAACCATAGGCTACCTCCTCCAAAATATCTTCTCAAACCTAGTTGCATTTTTAGGATCAAGTTTAAGTTTTATTGCCTTTTAAAGTAAATTTTATGTCATTTATGTCGGTGAGTTGGACTTTTATGATGTTATTTCTTTTAGGTTCGATGTCGGTTAGACTTGAAGAAGTTTATTTGGGTCCAAAAATGTCAATGAAACTTGAAGATTGATGTCATTCAATTTGGATGGAACCTAAGCTATGAAGATGATTTAGAACCTAAAGTTTTAGTCCAATGTAGGTAAAACTTAAGATAATTTAGATTCAATGTAGGTAAATCTTAAGGATTAAAATGGTTTAAGTCAAATGTGGGTAGGACTTAAAATGTTTTAGGTTCAATGTAAGTAGAAACTAAGGATTTAAGTCCAATGTAGGTAGGACTTAAGGTGTTTTAGGTTCAATGTAGGTAGAACCTAAGGGTTTAAAATGTTTTAAGTCCAATGTAGATAGGACTAAGTTTGTTTTAGGTTCAATGTAGGTAGAACCTAAGGATTTAAAATGGTTTAAGTTCAATGTAGGTAGGACTTAAAGCGTTAAGGGGTTTAAAATGGTTTAAGTCCAATGTAGGTAGGACTTAAACTTGGTTTAGATCCAATGTGATTGGGATCTAAGGTTGATTTAGGTTCAATAATATGAAGTCCAATTAGGTTGGGACTAAGGTTTGGGTCAATTTAAGTTCAATGTAAGTTGAACTTAAATTCTAAGTTAACTTAGGTAGGTTGAACCTAAGATTTAGGTTAACTTGAGTTGAACCTAAGGGTCTGTGTTGACTTAAGTCCAAGTTAGATTCAACTTAAGGGTTTGATTTGAGTTAGATTCAAGTTAGATTGAACCTAAGGAGTTTGAGTTAACTTAGGTTCAAGTTGGGCTGAATCTAAGGGTTTGATTTGAGTTAGGTTCAAGTTAGATTGAACTTAAGGAGTTTGAGTTGGATTAGGTTCAAGTTGGGTTGAACCTAAGGAGTTTGAGTTCAAGTTGGGTTGAACCTAAGGGTTTGAGTTGAGTTAGGTTCAAGTTAAATTGATCCTAAGGAGTTTGAGTTGGATTAGGTTCAAGTTGTGTTGAACCTAAGGAGTTTGAGTTAACTTAGGTTCAAGTTGGGTTGAACCTAAGGAGTTTGAGTTGACCTAGGTTCAAGTAGGGTTGAACCTAAGGGGTTTAAGTTGAGTTATGTTTATGTTGGGTTGAACCTAAGGGTTTGTGTTAGGTTAGGTTCAGGTTGGGTTGAACCTAAGGGGTTTAAATTAAGTTAGGTTCAAGTTGGGTTGAACCTAAGGGTTTGTGTTAAGTTAGGTTCAATTTGGGTTGAACTTAAGGGTTTGAGTTAAGTTAGGTTCAAGTTGGGTTGAACCTAAGTGTTAAGTTAGGTTCAATTTGGGTTGAACCTAAGGGTTTGAGTTGAGTTACGTCTAATGTAGTTAAGACTTAAGGATTTAATTAAATATAATTTAATTTAAATCTAATTAGGTTTAAAGTTTAATTAAACATAACATGGGTAAGATTTAATTAATTTTATTAGATCTGGTTAAAGTTAGACCTAGTTCGGTTTTAAGTTAACTAAGCCTAATGTAAGTAAGGCTTAATGTAGTTAATTAGATCTAATTAATGTTAGATCTAATTGAGGTTTAGATTTGATTAATCCTAATATAAGTAATGCTTAATTAGTTCTAATTAGGGTTAGACCTAATTGAGATTTTAGTTTGATTAAGCCTAATGTAAGTAAGGCTTAATGGAGTTAATTAGGTATAATTAGGGTTAGAGCTAATTGAGGTTTTAAATGATTAAGCATAATATAAGTAAGGCTTAATGAGTGTTAATTAGGTCTAACTAGGGTAAGACCTAATGAGGTTTTAGTTTGATTAAGCCTAATGTAAGTAGGGCTTAATGGGGGTTAATTAGGTCTAATTAGGGTTAAGTAAGGCTTAATGTGATTAATTATATCTATATAGGGTTAGACTTAATTGAACTTTAAGTTTGATTAAGCCTAATGTAAGTAAGGCTTAATGTGATTAATTAGATCTAATTAGGGTTAGACCTAATTGAAGTTTAAGTTTGATTAAGCCTAATGTAAGTAAGGCTTAATGTGTTTAATTATGTCTAATTAGNTCTAATTAGGGTTAGACCTAATTGAAGTTTAAGTTTGATTAAGCCTAATGTAAGTAAGGCTTAATGTGTTTAATTATGTCTAATTAGCGTTATACTTAATTAAAGTTTAAGTTTGATTAAGCCTAAGGTAAGTAAGACTTAATGAGGGTTAATTAGGTCTAATTAGGGTTAGACCTAATTGAAGTTTAAGTTTGATTAAGCNAAAACTTTACTTTTCCAGCTCTATATACATAAATGCTCTGACATGCATTTTGAGTTTCAGGTGGTGGAATGAGAAGACTCGTCAGGTACACTTTTATAGTTTAAAGTGTTTTACGATCTTTTCTGTACTTTATACTGCTTTTCTTTTATACTTGTACCATACTTACTGTATATATAAAAAAAAACACTTGCATGTTAAAAACAAAACAAAACCAAAACCAAAACCAAAAACAAAATTTCAAACAAAAATACCTCACAACATTTCAAAAATATAAGACAACTCAAAATTTAATCACAAACATCACAAAAATACAACCTTAACTAAATTAAAACGTCTCTATTGGAAGATCGGGAACCCTCGGAGGAGGTAACCTACGGTTGCTAACGAGTTTTCCTACAGTCTAAATGAAATTATGAAACTCATTAAGTTGAGTTTAATAAATTCATTCAGACTAAGTGATTCCAATAGAAAATAGTGGTACCGGGACGACGGAACCGTGGGATCTTGACCGGTGTCGCTTTAATCAACTTTAATATGCCCATAATAAAATTTAAAGAACTTTAACCATAGGGTCACCTGATTTGACATTATAACCAAATGACCTAGAAAACTTGAACTCTGCTACAACGAGGAGCTTGGAGCTTACACGGTGGGCAGCCCGACTATCTTCAACAGCAAGAGGATCTACACTAATACATCCCTTCCTTAGCTTTAAAAAACAACAAAGCCATAGGAATTCGAGGTTGTTTGCCTAGTGCAACATAAATCCTCAAACATCTTTTAGGCATTTGTACAATTTTGTTGTACAATCTAAGCCCTAAACTCATCTTAGGACTCCGAGGTTGTCATTCGTCATGACCTAAATCCTCACATCTTCAAGGTTATTTGTGCTGATTGTTTCACACAAATGTAAATCCTAACAATAAAAATTGCAGGATGAAACATCTAAATGATTTCTCCTAAATTTAAGCCAAATAATAGGATAGCTTGGGAAGTCACCGAAGTTTTTCTTCGAATCTGTGACATCCTCTAGTATCTCCTCCTTTGGACTTCAAAACAAAAATGTTCCAAATTTGAACCAGTCCCTTTCATACTTCTTAATCCAATATCTTTGAAATGTCCTGACCATTTGAACTCCTTGAAGATAATTTTTCTTGATTTTATTGAGAGGATTCTTAGGTAACTTCAGTTACCTAAGATGTAATTAACTATAGGGGCTTGCCCTTATAGGAAGCTTTTTCCGAACCCAGCATAATATAAACCCTATTTAATTCCTTATATTAAATAGGGGAATTTGTCGGCCAATACATTGGTTTCGCAGACCAAATGGATGTCATAACTTTGTTTAGTTTATTTGATTGAGCCTCAACTTCAATTCTTATGTTCATCCTTCGGGATAGATATATGATTTGAGATAAAGCGCTCTTTCGTTTAAACTATGAAAATTATGGGGTCAGTTTGACTTCATCTTTTTCAAAACTCAATTTTTTTTAACGTCCTTCCGAAGCGGGCAACGGGATTTCAATTCCGATGACCGACAGCTTCTTGCGGGCAAACCCCACACCAAAAATAGTGCCGACACTTGTGCAGAGAAATATCAGTCAGGAAGCTAATTTTCTCTTTCAAAGATGACATGAATCTCGCACTAGACTAGGATAAATTGGCGCAAGGGGCCATCATAAACTTTGACTTAAATTTCAAATAAGCCAACTTGAAATATGAAGGGCACCTACTGAACGTGGTGAATCGGAAAAAGATGGATGGGTAGGAATCGATACTCAAGTTGCACAACAAGGAAGGAGAAACTTCAGTAAAGAGTAAGAAGTCCAAAGAAATCACAAAGGTAGTTCAAAAAACTCATGGCCCAAGGGAGAATGTCATTCATATGTGATCCATGATCATGACAAATGAAAAAGAAACTAGGCAGTGCCTCATCAGAGAAATCTCTAGAGGATCTACATGAAAGTGATACACTGTTAAGGCGGACATTGCACATAAATGCCAATCATCACAAACGGAGAGATTTGGATCGCTTAAAAGAAGACAAGTCTAAGAATCAACTACAGAGCATACTCCAATCACTTAGGAAGAAGATGTGCATGTTCAACTAGTAGAGGAGATTCTTCCCCAGCCTTTGATGAGATATGGTGAGTCAGAGCCTGCAGAGGAGTATGCACTGCTAGAGTACATGCCAGCTGAGCCATGCATGGAATGCGTAAAATGCAATATTCTTCAGCTAAAATGCTATGGATTCCTAGCAGAGTAGACCACAACCTCGATGGTGCTAAGAAGTGAGGAGCAGCTAGACGTTCAACAATACATACCTCTATTCGTTGAGCCAATAAAATTGCAGATCTTTTTTGAACATGAATTAGAAAAGCTTCAAAATGTCCGAAGATAGAGTTTTGAGCATTTCATGGACATATAAGGGAAGTACATCAATATTTTGGATGGACTGGAACTGCACACTGAGGTAATTTTATAAAATAAGCAACGAAGGATCATTGACTGCGTGTTTGAGTTGAGAGAAAAGTGGGCGAGCAGGCCGCCTAAGCTACACTCAAAGACCTTAGAAGGCTATAAGTATAAGACTACAAATCTTAGAATGTCTCGGTTCATTTCAAGCTCCAATAAGGCATAAGCTCGAGAGGACACAACCTCAGAAGGTACAAGCCTCAAAAGGTACGTGATTTTTCATTTTACAAAATATGCTAACTATAATTGCAAAATTTCATATGGTTGAGAAGCCACATCAGCCTCAGAAGCAACGTCAAAGACATATAAAAAAATGTATTATCATCTACAAATATCACATCATATGATTAAAAAGGCTATAAAGTCCAATAAAAACTAGTACAAAAGCTATAAGAGATATCATCGCTACGGAAGCATGAAAATCTCCCCTCAAAGCACAGCGGGAAAACTCTAACATTTCTTCATCTCTACCGAATGGACAACAACAACAACTAACAAAAATCTCACAAACCATTGTCTTACCTGTTCCTTTAGGCAAAAATGCAATGCCTTGTGCTTAAATATTACATAATCGTGTGTGTCACCAACCCACACAGCCGCACTAAAATCATCGATGTTAATGTCAACCCGCGACTCCTGAAGAAAACAATCAATGAGATAATACCTGTCACCACCTAACAAGAAATATGAGCAACACAAACTCCAAACACCTTCACCATTTTAATAAACTTAGGTGCCGATGGAAATTGAAGGCCAGCTTTTAGGGCTGCTGATGGTGCCCGGAAGGTGTCTGCCGCCACCAATTCCCGTCATGACGGATGTGTTTTTTTTATTGAAAGGAGTCTTCACTCTATTATATATTTTTATCACCCTAATCTCCAGTTAACTCATTCTATTGAATCATGTCAAGGATTCTGAGATTTTAAGAAACTAGGAGAAGGAAAGGAAGGGCTAAAATAGAAAAAAAGAGAAAAAGAATTGTCGAACGGATTTTTCATTGCGATAAGCATTATTAGAGAAATGATTTCTCATGAAAACCATATGAAAAATAAATAACGATAGATTTTAAGTGTATCACCTATTCTGAGTTCTTAATTCTTCTATAGGAGCAAGCTCATATAATTAATTACATCTTAGATAGTTAAAATTGTCTAAGAAGACTCCTGATTCTCTTTAGCACTCATTCTTCTAAGAAGTGTCAAGGTCAAAGAAAGAAAACATTAAACGTTTTATTCTAATGGTAATAGATTTCTAAGAATCTAATTCTACCTTAAAGGTTTTGTTTTGTTTTGTTTGTTCATGTCATGTCGTGTTATTTTTGTTTTGTCGTTTTGTTTGGTTTTGTTGTTGTCGTTTTGTTGTTTAGGTTTTTTTTTTGGTTTTATTGTCTTGAAATTCCGCTTCCGAATGTCATCCTGAAAAATAGAGTTAGCACGTCCTATAATATGCAAATGAAAGCTAAAGAGAAATTTTGTTTTCATATCTCCATTAAACTTGTAAAATAGAACACGATTAGCAAAAAATCATGTTATAGATTTGTCAGTTTTAGTTGTTTATTTAATTGGTTGAATAATTTTTAAATGACCCGGTCAAGGTGTCTATGGCTCTGTTGTCCCAGTGTTGTAAAAATATTAAGAGTTACTTAGTCCGAAAGGTGTTTGAACCAGAACCGAAAGATTCTTGTCAGCAATAATAGATTGCGTCATTCAAGAACTCTTTGTAAACATGAACACTCGGTTCAAATTGTGTTCGGTGATCTTTTTTCATTAGGGTTCAATTTAAGTTTTAATGTCTTATTCAGATTTTAGGGGTTGTACAAATTTTACGTTGTTTACGATTTATTATTAGATTAATTTTTTGTCTTTTTTTTCATTTTCGTTATATATTTTTGTTTGGGATGACCCGATCAGGATCTCATGGTTCCGTCGTCCCGGATCATTATGTTTGTTGTTTGATTAACCACAAGTGGTTAGAAAATATTTTGTTAGCAACCATAGGCTACCTCCTCCAAAATATCTTCTCAAACCTAGTTGCATTTTTAGGATCAAGTTTAAGTTTTATTGCCTTTTAAAGTAAATTTTATGTCATTTATGTCGGTGAGTTGGACTTTTATGATGTTATTTCTTTTAGGTTCGATGTCGGTTAGACTTGAAGAAGTTTATTTGGGTCCGAAAATGTCAATGAAACTTGAAGATTGATGTCATTCAATTTGGATGGAACCTAAGCTATGAAGATGATTTAGAATCTAAAGTTTAAGTCCAATGTAGGTAAAACTTAAGATAATTTAGATTCAATGTAGGTAAATCTTAAGGATTAAAATGGTTTAAGTCAAATGTGGGTAGGACTTAAAATGTTTTAGGTTCAATGTAAGTAGAAACTAAGGATTTAAGTCCAATGTAGGTAGGACTTAAGGTGTTTTAGGTTCAATGTAGGTAGAACCTAAGGGTTTAAAATGTTTTAAGTCCAATGTAGATAGGACTAAGTTTGTTTTAGGTTCAATGTAGGTAGAACCTAAGGATTTAAAATGGTTTAAGTTCAATGTAGGTAGGACTTAAAGCGTTAAGGGGTTTAAAATGGTTTAAGTCCAATGTAGGTAGGACTTAAACTTGGTTTAGATCCAATGTGATTGGGATCTAAGGTTGATTTAGGTTCAATAATATGAAGTCCAATTAGGTTGGGACTAAGGTTTGGGTCAATTTAAGTTCAATGTAAGTTGAACTTAAATTCTAAGTTAACTTAGGTAGGTTGAACCTAAGATTTAGGTTAACTTGAGTTGAACCTAAGGGTCTGTGCTGACTTAAGTCCAAGCTAGATTAAACCTAATGGTTTGATTTGAGTTAGATTCAAGTTAGATTGAACTTAAGGAGTTTGATTTGACTTAGGTTCAGGTTGGGTTGAACCTAAGGGTTTAATTTGAGTTAGGTTCAAGTTAGATTGAACTTAAGGAGTTTGAGTTGGATTAGGTTCAAGTTGGGTTGAACCTAAGGAGTTTGAGTTCAAGTTTGGTTGAACTTAAGGGTTTGAGTTGAGTTAGGTTCAAGTTAGATTGAGCCTAAGGAGTTTGAGTTGGATTAGGTTCAAGTTGTGGTGAACCTAAGGATTTTGAGTGTACCCAGGTTCAAGTAGGGTTGAACCTAAGGGGTTTGAGTTGAGTTATGTTCATGTTGGGTTGAACCTAAGGGTTTGTGTTAAGTTAGGTTCAAGTTGGGTTGAACCTAAGGGGTTTAAATTGAGTTAGCTTCAAGTTGGGTTGAGCTTAAGGGTTTGAGTTATGTTAGGTTCAAGTTGGGTTGAACCTAAGGATTTGTGTTAAGTTAGGTTCAAGTTGGGTTGAACCTAAGGGTTTGAGTTGAGTTAAGTCTAATTGAGTTAAGACTTAAGTATTTAATTAAATCTAATTTAATTTAGATCTAATTAGGTTTAAAGTTTAATTAAACATAACATGGGTAAGATTTAATTAATTTTATTAGGTTTGGTTAAAGTTAGACCTAATTGGGTTTAAGGTTAACTAAGCCTAATGTAAGTAAGGCTTAATGTAGTTAATTAGATCTAATTAGGGTTAGATCTAATTGAGGTTTAAATTTGATTAATCCTAATATAAGTAATGCTTAATTAGTTCTAGACCTAATTGAGATTTTAGTTTGATTAAGCCTAATGTAAGTAAGGCTTAATGGAGTTAATTAGGTTTCATTAGGGTTAAGACTAATTGAGGTTTAAAATGATTAAGCATAATATAAGTAAGGCTTAATGAGTGTTAATTAGGTCTAACTAGGGTAAGACCTAATGAGGTTTTAGTCTGATTAAGCCTAATGTAAGTAGGGCTTAATGGGGGTTAATTAGGTCTAATTAGGGTTAAGTAAGGCTTAATGTGATTAATTATGTCTAATTAGGGTTAGACTTAATTGAAGTTTAAGTTTGATTAAGCCTAATGTAAGTAAGGTTTAATGTGATTAATTAGATCTAATTAGGGTTAGACCTAATTGAAGTTTAAGTTTGATTAAGCCTAATGTAAGTAAGGCTTAATGTGATTAATTATGTCTAATTAGCATAATACCTAATTAAAGTTTAGATTTAATTAAGCCTAAGGTAAGTAAAACTTAATGAGGGTTAATTAGGTCTAATTAGGGTTAGAGACCTAATTGAGGTTTAAGTTTGATTATGCTTAATGTAAGTAAGGCTTAATGTGGTTAATTAGGTCTGATTAGGGTTAGACCTAATAGAGATGTATGTTGTTAAACCTAATGTGATTAAGGTCTAATAACGTTTAATTGGGTCTAACTGTGGTTTAGACCTAATTAGGGTTTAAAGTGTTAAACTTAATGTGATTAAGTCTAAATGTGGTTTAGACTTAATTAGAATTTATGATGTATGTGTTCACTTAGATTGAACCTAAATGTCTATGTCTGATTTGTGGTGGATTCAGGTTAAGTCTAAGTTAATTAGACTTAGATGTCATGTCATTTTAACTTTGAGTCTATGTGGTCAGACTCAATAGTTTGAGGATATAAGCAGGTTAAGGTTTGGAATCATCCTCTGATCTAAATTGGGACTTAGATCTAAGGATTAGGGTCTTGTTAAACTTATATATCCTTAAAGACTAATGTCCAAGTCTAAGGAGATTTAGGGTTTCAATTGTAATTTCGAATTTTATAATTTTGCCCTAGAGGTAGAAATGTTATTTTTAAAATTTTTAGTGGCTAAATATTGTCACTTTAGATTTTAAAATCGTCCCTATAAATATTCTAACAATTTTTAAATTTAATTCTCAATTTTTTAAATTTCTATACTTTTTTTAAGAATAATTACAAAATTTGATAGAAATTAGAAAATTGAATCCTAGAGAATTTTCCAAGCTTTGAAAAAATCAGGGGGTGTTCCTAAGGGCATAAAGGTTAATCCCTAAAATTTTCAAAATTTTTTTGGAGTAATAAATAATTTTTAATAATTAAATTACTCTAGAGAGTAATTAATTAATTAAAAATTAAATATAATTCATTAAATTTTGGTTTCACTTTTGTAATTTTCTTCTCTTTTTTTCTGAATCCAGGGGTATTTTGGTCATATTTTTGTGATTTTTTTATGTCAAGATATTAATTTTTGAAGTTAAATAGGATTTTCTGGATTTAAATAAAACCCTACTTAAACTAATTCTACGCGACGCTGACTAATACCTCAAACAAGTCGAAGGATGGCGTGGCAGTGCGTGATTGGAAGCGCTTTACACGTGGCAACCTACGTGGCCCACAGTTATGTCTGCTTCGTATGGATAGATCCACGGTCTGATTCGATCAAAGCCATTCATTTGCGATACATGAAAATGAATGGTATCCATTCATCATCTTCACGGAACGATTAACAGAGAACCCTCTAGCTTTAAACATTAATTTCTCACCCGATACACAATGAAGTTTGATGAAATTTATTTCTAAAGCTTCATCTCGATGAGACGATTCAATCCATATGGTTAGATACCTATGGAGTAATCTTTCTCTTCACAATGTGTGAAAATCAAGCCAAATTTAGGGTTTTAGGCCGTACTTGGCTTTGATGAGGTGAGGCCTCAATCAAATTTGATAGGAGTGATCGTTATGTCCTCACGCAGCTACCTGTGTGTCCAATTTGGGATGAAATCAAGCCAAGCTATATCCAAGCCAAAATAGTCTCACTGGTTGGCCTTGGGATGGGTCAAAGCCAATGGGAAGAGCCAATTTGGATTGGAAACTTTTGTTTGAAGTTCAATAATGGTTTTGAAGTGGTTAATTTGAGGTTTTGGAGAGTTTTGTGTCAACCCAAAAATATGTCCTTTTTTTTAGGGCATGAAATTGGAAGAGGGCAGTTGATCTTAAGGATTGAAACAATGGGGAATCAACTCCTTAGCGTATGAGGAACACTTTTTGTCTTGGGTGTTTCAGGGATTAGGGAGTGTATATGGTTTTTTACTCTTTATGGGAGCTTTCAGGTTAGCTAAACTTATAGGCTTGAAGAAGCCATGGATGAGCTTGGATTGCTTGGAGCACGCTGGTAGTGGCTCATGACGACAATAGGATAAATCTCAGGCTAAGGATAACCGTGGATAATATTTTCCAAGTGATATTCATGTTGAGCCTTCATAAATGTGGAAGCTTAGCCATGGTTTTTTTTTCTTACGTTCATTGGGTAAATAGAGAGGTGGATAAGGTTCTTAAAATGAGTTGGATCAACCTTCCCCCATGAGCTTACAAGTCATTCAATAAGCTTGGAATAAAGTGACACATATGATTCTTCTTCCCTCACTCCCATGGCTAAGTCAAGATGAGCTTAATCATGGCTAGGATAATGACTTAACTAAGCTTTCTCCTATTGAATAGAGAAGGAGGTGAGTGATGATCTCACCATGTCTTACTTCCATGGTTCATGAAGGAATGACACCTCTTTCTTTTCCCTCATATTGACCTCATGATGATTTTTTTTTTTTGTTTTTAAACAAAAAGGTGGTTCATGGGTTCTTTATGAGTATTTTTCATGTCATGGCGGGTCTCGAGGGTCATGGGTGATCCATTAGTCATTTGTCATAAAATGGATTTAGGGTTTAAGTGTAAAGCATGGGTTTAAGGTGACCATGGGTTTTGTCTTGCCATGGGTTTAAACCATGATTTTAAGCATAAATCCTAGGTTCAATATCCCTAATTTCACTCTCTTTAATTAATTAAATGATTAATTAATTAAGAGACCAAAATAATTTTGATGAAAAGACCAAATTTTAACCAAAAGTGGTAAGCTCGACCAAGTTGACCATGGTTGACCAGGGTTAACCAATTCAGATCCAAGGTTGACCAGGATGACTTACTTGACCATGTCATGGTTGGTTTAGTCACGTGGTCATTAGTTTTAGTGATATGGTTTAAGTTTAACCAAGGTTGATGAGGATGGTCAAAGTAACCATATGGTGATGTCTTGAGCATATGACGATAATTTAGGTTTGTAGATGACCAAATGGTCAATGTGGTGACCATGAGGTTCAAAATTGACCATTTTGACCAATATTTGGTCAATGGGGTCTATGGTTGACCAAATGGCCCAATTTGACCAATTTAGTGTTTTGGATTGATCAAATGGTCTAATTTGACAAATTTGGTGTTTGGGTTGACCGAATGGTCCAAGTTGAGCAAAGTTGACTAGATTGACCAAAATCGACCAATTTGATCAAAGTTGACCAATTGTGTCAATTTTGGTGTCAGTATTGACCTTATGGTCAATGTGATGACCATTACGCCAGGGCTTGACCAGAATAGGGTTTGTCATAACTGACATGTTCATCTTGGGGTGTCATCATAGTTAAAACCAAAAATGGGGTATATTGAGAGTTAACTCGGTTTTTAGGGTTTTAGGGACCCTATATAAGTTCAAATAGGTCAATATTGGTAGACCCTGTATCTTATTGATCATGATGATCATTTTTAGGTCCTTATGAGTTATCTGAGAATCCTGAGCTAGAGGGTTACTCAAGACATGTCTGGTCTAAGAGTGTCATTTTAGGTTTCTCACAAAAGTGAGGTCAACAGATGCCCCCATGAAAAGCGACATCCCTGAAAGGAGGGGAATACACTTGATCAGTCAAAGCCAGAAATTTCACCACCATCTCATTCAGAAAGTAATACTTCTTTTAAAACAGGATCAAGTCACTCACTCTCCATCAGAATTTACACTGCATACTCCAGGTTCTGACATTTTTTTTGGTTCTCAGTGGAATGAGATTCTTCAGTTGTCGCCATTTTCGCAATGAGAAAGAAGATCCAGTTGATTGCCTGCTACGCAGGACGAGAATAATTTTTCTCTTCACCGCAATGAGAAAAAAAGATCTTGTTGCTAGCCTGCTACATAGAACGGAGATGACTTTCCTCTTCGCCGCAACGAGAAAGAAGATCTCATTGCTTGTCTGTTGCACAAGACGAGAGCAACTTTTCTATTCATCGCAATGAGAAAGAAGATCTTGTTACTTGTCTGCTACTCAAGACGAGGATAAATTTTCTATTCACCACAAACAGAAAAATGAACTTGTTGTTTGTCTATTACGCAAGACGGGGACGGCTTTCCTCTTCGCTGCAATGAGAGAGAAGATCCCATTGTTTGTATGCTATGCAGGGCGGAGACAACTTTCCTCTTCGATGCAATGTTACACTGCAACTTATCGCATCAACGCTTCGCCGTAACTCATCGCCGCAACTCTTCCCCACAACTCTTCGCCTCAACTCTGCACCACAACTCTTCCCTGCAACTCTGCACTGCAACTTTGCGCCACAACTCATCGACACAACTCAGTACCTTAACTCTGCAATGCAACTTTTAGTTGCAGCTCTTTACCGTGCATAGGACAGTTTTCTTCTTGGAAATCCTGGATCAGCTGTTAGGCAAGGATGAAGACTCCACCTCTACCCTCTCCTTCAAGACTATTTTTAGACTCAAAAAGATATTTAACCATTAAATGCTCGTTATTAAATAGACAAAAATTATTTAAAAAAGACAGCAAATTATAAAAAAAGAAAAAGAGAAAGAGACAACAATTTATTAAAAAGAAAAAAGAAATAAAGTTCAAGTTCCGCCATTTTAGTTTTAAAAATATGCTAAAATCCTTCTTTTTTCCATTAATCATTCAGATTTTCTGCTAAGTCTCATCAGATTCCTAAACCTTTGGTTCGGATTCCTAGGTTTTGGTCGGTCTATCCAGACCCTCATTTACCTTCTAAACTTCGGGCCCGTCTGTTCAACTTCAGGTTTACAAGCATCTCTCTGCAACTTCGAGCGACTCACCCGATTTTTTCAACTTTCTTAGCTTCAGGCCCAATAAAAAAAAATTTAGGGTCCATTTGAGGTTGCTTCCATTCCGTGACGCGGCTTCGGGCAACGACTTTTACCGATTTGTAATGACGTCTGGGCCCGCCGCGGAGGGGGGGGGAAGGGTAACATTTTTTATTAAAAGGGCGTTCAAGGATTGCATTTTTATGCGATACCCCTCGCTACCCTAATTCTCTTATCGCTCCTCTGTTTGACACCTTTCCTTGTCGCCCCTTGAGTTGACGCTCTCCCTCATCGCTCCTCTATTTTACGTCGTCCCAAACTATGGAACATCTTCTCTTATCCCCAATCTCATGGACTTCAATATCTGTTGGTTTTTTTTTTGTTGTCTCTGGTATCCTCTACCCCTATCCCCCCTCCCGCGTATAAAATTTTATTTGCTGGCAAATGGATCTTGTGTTGGTGCTTCTATTTGCTCTTAGGATTTGGTTGTTTTTCTTTGCTCTAAGTTTGAGCAGAAGATTTTTCCTGATTGATGTTTTCTGCCATATGCTTTGGTTGCTTCATTATTTGTTGTTAAAAGTATAGAAAGCAATTGCTGGAATTTCTTATGACAAGGCAGTTGTTGGTGTTGGTGTTGGTTTGTTGTGCAATAGAAGTTCTTGGTGTTGGTTTGCTGAGTAGAACATGAGATGTTGTTGGTGTTTAGGTACGATTTTCTGTGTTAAGGTTGTAGTTGTTTGTTTGTTGTGCAGTTGATAATAATGGTGCTTTTGGTTTTTGAGGATCTGTTTGTTGTGAATTTGAGCAGAAGATGAGGCATCATAGGAAGTTTTTACTTGGTTGGATTTCGATGAAGGGATTTTGGTGAGCTTTTACATTGAAACCCTTTTTGTGGTAGATAGCATGCAAAACACTGCATTTTTTAGTTGTTACATTGTTGTCTATTTTATGGAAGATTGCATACATAACATTATATTTTTTAGTTAGAGACTTCGGTGCAAATTTTGATGTTGTTAAGTTGTTTAGGGTGATGCAGTTTTTAATTTGGAAAAGGTGCTCCATATAGCTTCTTTTGTTTTATGGAGGATTGCATACATACTACTAGAATATGGAGTGTTTTGGAGCTTTTATGTGTAGAGGTTTTATGTGAGAATGTTTTATTTGTGGAGATTTTATATGTTGAGGTTTTATATGTGGAAAATGTGCTTTTTATGTAAGGTTGTATGGAGGATTACATACATGCCAATCAATTTGGATGCAATTTTTAATGTAGAGAAGGTTATTTTGATAACACATGAATGGTTTTTGGTTGGTGTACATGTTAAATGTAATTTTAAGATGTTGGATTGCTCCCCCAAATTTCTTCTCTCTATCATTAGCCTTTTTCCTAATCTTTTCTCTTCTTTCCAAACATTTGGTAGAAGTGAATACATACATACCACTCCATTCTTCAGTGGTGTTTGACGCAATTTTTAATGTGGAATGTAATTCAATGCTTAATTGTGCTTTTACAATTTTAGTTGTTGTGGTTCGATGTTGGCTAAGGCACTATGACAGTTTTCTTTTAAAAAATTTTGACTTTTATTTATATGAGTTTGTTTTTTTTGTTATCATAGTCTTACAATGGTTAATAAAACCAAAGAGACTGGTACGCCTGCCTTGTGGGAAAAAGAGACGAAAATAATATTTTGTGACTTTTGCCTTAAGGAGATCGATCTGGAAAATAGGCCTACTACCTATTTCAATAAGGGTGACAAAATATTATCAAAAAAATTCAAGGAGAGTACAGACAAAAAGTATGACAGTTTGAAATTGAATAATAAGTGGGATCAGTTGAAGAAGGATTACAAAATTTGGAAGAAATTGAAACGAGCATCAACTGGCTTGGGTTGGGATCCGATGAAACAATCCGTTGATGCTCCCAATGAGTGGTGGGTAGAAAGACTTGCGACAAGCATTTTTTACATGTTGCCTAAATTTGGTCAACTTATTTTATTTTTTCATTGAAGCTTTTATTATGTATTTGTACGTGGTTCCCGTTGCAAATAAATTCAAAATTTGTGGAGTAGAGCCTGAGTTGAAGAAGAAGTTGGATCAGATGTTTGGTGGTATCGTTGCTACGGGAAACTATGCATGTACATCCACTGAGATTGGGTTTGGTGGCACCCCTGAGAACTTGGAGACCAACTTATCAGACGATTCAACCAAAGCCCCCTACCCGGGCCTCAAAGCCGAGTTCATTTGTCATACTAAGCGTCCACAAGTTGATAATAAAAAGAATGTTGGAGCTTCTTACCTTAGAAGCCATATATCACAATAGGTGGCTTCTTCCAAAGTCGATTCGCAGACATCTTAAATAAATTCTATCAAGTAGATCGTGCAAATTTTTAATGCAATTCCATAAATTTCTTATGATTTGCCGCTATATATGTTTGTGGTAGAGTTGTTTGAAGATTTGATCTGCATAAATTTTTTCGTCAATATTCCCAAAGACAAAAGGGTCACATACCCATGACATTTTTATGACCGTAGAGCCCTTTGAAAGACCTTTTTTTATTTACCGCCACTTGGGACAATAATATTTATGTATTATTTTCCTAACGATTTGTATATTTCAAGTGCTTTGAACTTCACTTATTCAATGCATCTTAAATTTTTTTCATTATGTTTGTATTCTTATATGGTGGTAGCTAATTCCTTGATGTTTCTGTGTTAGACAATGCAATATTGATCTATATGGATCCAAATGAAAGAAGGCACAGAGTTAGATTTGTAGATGTCGTGTGCCTGATCTACGAATATTAAAACGCGTACATTTTATAGGTCTCCTTACATGACATCCTCATATGTTAGGGACAAATGAGTTGGGGAGTTTCTTGATAGCCACCCAACAAGATTTAACAATATTTTCCGCAAGAGACAGACAATATTCATTGATATATTGGAGGAATTACATAGATCTCATGGACTTCATGTCTCTTCCACGACGACTACGCAAGAGGTGTTGGTCATAACCCACTACATACTATCCCAGAATGAATCAATGTGGGGAAGGGAGGGGGGGAGTGAAGGGATTTCAACACTCGTTCAAAAAAATTTGCAGGTACTTCTCAGTGGGGTTGAAGGCACTTGTGAGTTTTTCTTTATATGTCATCAAACCTATCGATCCTACGTTCGAACGGACCCCCACAGATATTTCATGAGATGCATGATACATGACGTTCTTTAAGGTGATGTCTCAATTTATTAACATTTAAATTTAAATAAAATAACATTATTACGAACTCAATCTTATGTTACTAGGATTGTATTGGAGCAATAGAAGTAACACACGTTGACGCACGTGTTCCAAATATTTTGAAGGTTGCATTCATCGGCAGTTGTGGGAGCCCAACGAAGAATGTCATGGTTGTTTGCGACTTCAATATGTGCTTCACTTTTGTTATGGCCGGTTGGGAGGGCAGTGCACATGACAGTAGAGTTTTCAAAGCTGCGACGTGGAATGCCAATTACAACATCCCACATCCTTCTGCAGGTATGCTTGAGACTCGGATACTCTCATATTTTACTTCTACCTCGGTATTAATTATCCAATTCATATTAGGTACTACTTGGTCGATGCTGGATATCCGTTGCAACGCAGGTATCTCAAGCCCTATCTGGATACACGATATCACATACCAGACTTTGAGCAGGCAAGCAAGGTGACACGAGGCAGAAAAAAATATTCAATAAAAGACATTTCTCGTTATGTGGTGTTATTAAGAGGACTTTCAGTGTTTGGAAGAAAAATGGGTTATCATGTGTGATATGTCATCTTACCCATTTCCTAAACATGTTTAGATTGTGATTACCATGATGAAGCTCAACAATTACATTTGGCG
>NEWO01000339.1:654283-696135 GCA_003013225.1 Phalaenopsis aphrodite | reverse complement strand
AGATGTCTGTCATGCAATTCTGGAGATTAATTCACAAATGGGTTTGCAAGTCTGTCATGCAATTCTTTGTGAGTCTTTTAGATTTTTAGTTTGTTACTAAGATGTTTAAGAAAAGGTTAAAACACAAGCAACTCCTATTATTGCTACTTATGGCTGAGTGAACTCGTAATGCATGATAGTTGACAATGTTGAAAGCTTCCGTTTGAGGGAGAATATGATGCAGTGCATCATAGATCTTTTTTGCTGATATTGTTTTCTCAAAATAATTCCTTCCTAATTTTGGAGATGTTCAAAATTGATAACATTGGTTTATGTGGTATGTTGAAGATAAGACGATTATGAATTGATTTATGATTCTTGCTTAAACATCTTCTCAATTTGTAATTGAATATTATTTTCAGATGAGTAGTGTTGCAGGTAAGTGCCCTGCACCGGGGCAGGCTATATACTCAGCGTTCAAGAATGCTCTTAATGGATATTTTCACACTTTGCGATCTGAGGTATTGTGTTTGTTAGGTAATTGAATGCTTGAGAATGAAAATTTGTTTAGTTTTTCCTGGCATTAATTGTTTTGTTTAAACTCATGAAAATCTGAAGTTTTTCTTGACATTAATTATTTGTGAGTCTGAAGATTAATGTTGGTAAGATTATAATTGCTTCATATACAAAAGCAAATTCTCATTTTGCTTTACAGAATTTAATTTTAATGTTTGTTTCTAATTACAAAAATCTGTTTTTGAATGCATTTTAGGTGCTATGAACATTAGTTTCTGAGTAAATCAATTTAAGGATAGTGTTCCGGTTGAGGGTCCCTACAAGCCAACCCATTACAGGTATTAGAGAATTTTAATGTGAGGAAACTGAATCTGATGGAACATCTGTTCCATTGGATTCAAAGGAGGAATCAACTTTATACTTATCTTTGTCATGTTATCTTTTATTTATCATTTAAACATTGCCTTAATGTTGTTTTTGATTTGAAGGGGGTGAGTCCGTGAGTGTGACTTCTGAGAGGAATAATGAATTTTGTGGGTAGTGAAGGAGTTGGTGTATTGTCCCTGAGTATATTCGGGAGATTTTGTGTTTTTAGTGTAGCATTTTTCTATATGGGGTTTTCTGAGAAAATTTATCGAACTTATTTTGCAAGCTGCTAATTTTTTTTCGAGGTGGGCATTGTAGTGTATCTTTGACTCCGACTGAGAACGGGAAGGGGGGGTATTACATTTGTTGGCCTTTACTTATTATGATCATCTTGAGCTCTTCTCGACATACTACAAAATTTTTGTTTTTTTTACGTATGTTGAACTCTCATCTATAGAGATATTCCTCCGCTTTGTCTAATGGTATATATTTCAGAGCTATAGCGTTGTTTATTGCATAAATTCATTTCAGGTATGTATTTTCAGAGCTAAAGTGTCTGTTTTGCCTAAGTGAATATGTCAGGTATATGTTGAACTCTCATCTATAGAGATATTCCTCCGCTTTGTCTAATGGTATATATTTCAGAGCTATAGTGTTGTTTATTGCATAAATTCATTTCAGGTATGTATTTTCAGAGCTAAAGTGTCTGCTTTGCCTAAGTGAATATTCCTGGTATATATTTCAGAGCTATAGTGTTGTTTATTGCATAAATTCATTTTAGGTATGTATTTTCAGGGCTAAAGTGTCTGCTTTGCCTAAGTGAATATGCCAGGTATATATTTCAGAGCTATAGTGTTGTTTATTGCATAAATTCATTTTGTCTTGTAAAAGAAATGTTCTCCTTTAAGAATTTGAAATGGCCAACACTTTTACCCGATTGATATAACTTCTCAGGAAGTCAATATTTGAGTTCAGATACATTCTACTTAAAGGGTTTTAAAATCTCCAGTATCTAAAAAATTGCTGGTAAGATTATAATTGTTTCATATACAAGAAAGATATAGGCTTTCTGAGCTTTTATGCATTTCTGGTTGCAGGTATGGATTTTTATGAGTTGTTGGAAATACCGCTTGGTGTTAGAAGATATCACAATGATGTCTCGATCATCATCATCTCCTTCGAGGGAAAAATATGGAGATCTTGTCATGTAAATAGAGGAAATGTAGATGAGATAGAGTTTACAATTTTACCCAAAAATAATTATTATTTTTTATTTTTTCCTTTTAAGTTGTTATTGAGATGCATAATGTTGATTTTTAAATTTTAAGAAAATGGAGCAAAATTTAATGTTATAACAATTGGTTCTATTATTCAGTCAAAATTAATTATTGTTTTTTTATTTTTTTCTTTTAAGTTGTTATTGAGAAATGAGATGCATAATGTTGATTTTTAAGTTTTAAGAAAATGGAAGAAAATTTAATGATATAGTAATTGGGTCTATTATTCACTTAAAATACCAAATTAAAAATTAATGGTAACATGAAAGTATTATAATAATTAATACCAAATTATAATAATTGGTTATATTATTCAGTTAATAAATCTCTGAATTTTTGTATGAAATTTGTTCTTGAAAAATTTTTAGACAACATTATTATTTAAAAAAAAAAAAATTTATTAAAAATAATTTTATATTCTAACGAGCCAATTTCGAGCCGAACATGAGCCGAACACAAACATGAAAATGTTATTCGAGCCGAACACGAACACACTGTTCACAAGCCATTTCAAACACGAGCTAGATTCGAACGAGTCGAACACGAGCCGTTACAACCCTAATTGACTGCAAAGTATCGCTCCACCTGGTACACCCAACCAGGTACATCTTCCCCTTCGAGGATCGACATCTTCAATTTTTTGACCCCTGCATCTCCACCTCAACTTCCTCTTTCTCTAGTATTTCACCCCAAGTATCTAGGGTGAAACTCCCTCCTTCGGCCAAAAGCATACCCAACTCTCGATTCCCTCCTTACATGCTTTTCCAAGCCCCTTACACCATCCCTTCAATTTTCGGCCCATCCCCCTCCATTGGAAGTCTCCACTCCCCCTTCTCTCAGAGTCCTAGGGGGACACTCTTGGTGGTAGATGATGTCCTCCTTGTTGCCCTCTCGTTCGATCTCCTTCCCTTTTAACCAGACAAAGGATTCTTTGATCAACCCTTGGTTGGGATTTGCAACTGGAGCGATCGACATGGCCTTGGACTGCATCTCTATGAGCCTTTTCATAATCTCCCGAATTTCTCCTATGCTTTCAAATTCGTCTTCCATTCGGCTCTCAATGGAAGAAAATTTATCCTCCATGGTGGCAAACCTCAATTCCATTCCCAATCTAATTTGTCCAACTTCTCCTTCCAGCACATCCGCTTTCTCTGCTGCCATCTCTCCAAGATCTTACTCTGATACCAATTTGATATGCTCTTGAACCAAAATCAACGAGCAAATAACGGCGAAATGGTAATAGATAGGTGGAAAAAGTGAAACGATGCTGCTCTTATGAAAAATAAAGGAAAACAAGTAAGATACAGTGATGATATATTTTTCAAGAGGTAGATCGTCTCTTCTACAACCCTAGACATCGCTAGAAACACTACAAGAGAAAAAAATCAATAGCCTACTAATATGCATAAATAAAAACAACCATAGAATTATCTCACCTTATATAAATCTCTCCCCAAAAACCTTCCAAAGCCCCCCATAAATCTCCTTTAATTTCTCCTCCCTGAGTATGTGATTAAGACCATCTTGGACCCCACCTGCTTCCTGATTTCTTCTGTCGTAGCTCCCTGTTGTCCCGCCTCTTCTAGCTAAGTCACCTGTCGCACCTCTTCTCGCGGAATCACCCGGTCCAAGAGGGACCGATTCATATACGGGCGTGACAATATGGCAGTCAATCATACACAATAAAGAAAAATGATTCATTTAGCGAACCTAACTTAGTGGGACAAAGGCTTGTTATTATAATTATTGTTGTTGTAAGACAAACCTAGACTTTAGTGGATTTATACCCCATGAGTTGGCTAACGTGATGTTGGTTGAGTTGACTGAATCACATAAAAAAAATATGCTTACTATTTTTTACTTGCATTTATGATACATTATTATTTATTTACAAGTTTTTAAATTACATGTGATAGTTTATATTGTTGGCATCACTTTTGATGTCACAAACGTGAGGTGTCAACTTGAGCATTGCAGAACCTTGCTTGATGCATATGTTGATTCCCGTAGTCCCAAACATCTATTAGGACCTCCCGGTACGTATTTTGAGTACATAGCTAGATCTAGTGCCGATTAAACCCAACTCAGGAGAGCTCGTTGTTGGGTGGTTTTAGTATTGATGCAATATACATCTGTTGATCATTGTGATGTTTAGAGGTCATTTCTCACCCATTCAGAGCCTTCTGTGGCCAAGAGAAGTCATAAGATCTCCCACGCACATTTTGGGAAGGGGGTTCAAAGCACCCATCGACACTCAAATCCCAAAAAATTAAAACCTCTATAATGCTCATTCTTAAATTATAGGATCGTATTTTAGTGATACATGGCTTTTTATAGCTTCTGGGTCAATGAAAACCTTCCTACGGACATCTGGGCGCAAAATTGAGTTTCGAACCGTTCGGGCCGTACCTGGCCCCAGGCGTCAATTTTCGCCCAAGATAGCGCACTCCCTGTGTCCATCCGGATGTGGGTAAACTTAATTTTGTCCCTACATATCCTCTGAAGGTCAATGAACCCATAAAACCCTCCAACGCACGTTTGAGAGAATCAAAATTTAGAGCGTTACACCTGTGTAGCGGTTTAAGGTGCCCATTGACATTGAATTTTCTGATAAAGATCCATGAGAATGTTCATTTTTTAGATTATGGGATAGTATTGAAAATAATACATAGTCTTCAACAACTTACGGATCCAAAAAAACCTTCGTCGAACAATTTCTGCGAAAATGGGGGATTTTGGACCAGAGCGGCGCTTTGGCGCCAGCCACCTAGCTCTTGGGCACCAGGCCCAGCACCTAGATGCCTAGGCACCCATAGTAGCTCCCAGGCTATCAAAACAGAGAGCCAAGAAAGTAGGCCACCTAGGTGCTAGTCCCTGGAAAGTAGGTGCCTGGTACATCTTGAAAGAATTGAAACCGAGCAGGCGAAAATTAGGCGCTCGGGGAGCGATGCCTAGGCGCTAGGCTCAGCGCTAAGCACTCAGACCCAGTCAAGTTCCGATTTTTGGGGTTATTTTGACCCACTAAAGCCAAAATTTAAGCTTAGGAAAGGGGAAAGGTGGAAAAGGTAATGAAAAACACTTGGCCACCTACTAGAATTATGGGCCAACCATATGCTTCATGAAGGGTTCATTTTAGGTGAGGCTTGGGTCAAAGAGCTTGAACTAATTGGAAGGAGCCTTCGATCTTTGTTCTCTTGATCTTTGAAGAGTTCTCCTTGCGAGAAATCCTCCACTTTATGCCCGGAAAACGGAGGTGGACATCTTGTTGCCTCGCACAACAAGGCGTTTCTACACCTCTGCATTGAATTAAAGCCTAAGATCGTATGTGAGGATATTATGATGAATCAAAGATTTTGCTTGTGTTTCGCATGACACTTCGCACATGTCACCTCGATCATATGATCGTATTAGTTTGATCGACCACCCTAACTCGATCAAACGATCAATTAGCTTCGAACACCACAAAAGTCTGCTCAACCATCCACTTCAATATGATCGGCCGCTCCGGCTCAATCAACCAATCAACTTGGTTCGATCGGCCACGAAGGTCCGATCAACCGTTCAAATTAGTTTGATCGACCACCAAGTTCCGATCAACCGTTCACTACGGTTCGATCAACCACCCAACTTGATCGATCGATCAAATTTGGTTCGATTGGCCATCAAGGTCTAGTCAACCATCCACTTCGGTGTGATCGATCGCCCTAACTCGATCAACCGATCAACTTGGTCTGATCGGCCACGAAGGTCCGATCAACCGTTCGAATTTGGTTAAACTGGCCATCCACTTTGGTTTGATTGGCCGCCCAGGCTTGATCAACTGATCGAATTGGTCCTGTCAGCCACTACGGTCCGACCAACTCCTCTTGGCCATAGTACTACGTTGACTGTCTCGATCAACCTAAAGGGTCAATTGACCAACCTCACATGCATGACATATCTCTTGCATGCATGATTCGCATTGTTTGCATGTCTTACATGACATTTTGCATATGTAAACAATTAAGTTCAATCGGCCACCAAGACCAATCATAAAACCACACTTCGATTTGATCGGCCACAAAGGTCCAATTAACCACGCACTTTGGTTCTATCGGCCACGGAGTCCGATCACAAAACCACAATTCGATTTAATCGCCCACGAAAGTCCGATCAACCAATCGCTTGGTTTGATCGGCCACCAAGGCTGGCTACAAAACCAAAATTCGATTTGACCGACCATGTGAAGGTTCAATCAACCAATCACTTTAGTTCAATCAACCACCAAGGCCAATCACAAAACCATCACATTTTGTTTGATCGGCCACCAAAGCCGATCATATAACCACTCTTGGGTTTGATCGGCAGCAACACATTTGATTCGACTGGCCACCAAGGTTGATCATAAAACCACTTGGGTTTGATCGACCACAAAGTTCTGATCAACCACACATTTTAGGCTTGATCGGCAACCAAGGCCGACCACAAAACTACACTTCGGTTTGATCGGCCACGAAAGTCCAATCAATCACACACATTCGGTTCAATCGGCCACCAAAATCAATCATAAAACCACACTTGGGTTTGATCGGTCATGAAGGTCTGATCAATCACACGCATTTGGTTTGATCGACCACCAAGGTCGATCATAAAACCACATTTAGGTTTGGTTGACCACAAAGATCCGATCAACCACACATTTTAGGTTCGATCAACCACCAAGGCTAATCACAAAACCACACCTTGGTTTGATCGGTCACGAAGGTACAATCAACCACACACATTTGGTTTGATCTACCACCAAGGCCGATCATAAAACCACACTTGGGTTTGATCAGTCACGAAGGTTCGATCAACCACACACTTTAGTTCGATCGGCCACTAAGGCAAATCACAAAACCACACTTCAATTTGATCAGTCACGAAGGTCTGATCAACCAATCACTTCGATTTGATCAGCCATCATGGTTGATCACAAAACCATCACTTTGGTTAGATTAGCCACCAAGGATGATCATAAAACCACATTTGGGTTTGATCAATCAAAAAAGTTCGATCAACCACACACTTTGGTTCGATCGACCACTAAGGGCACGTTTGAGGCAGATTATTTGGTGCATTTGCATTTTGAAAATGTGGCTCGAAACGTTTGTTTAATGTGTTTTGGCCGCTTATCCAAAAAAAATTGTTTGTGTTTTATAATAACGTGGTCGCGGGCTCGACCCCGCTGCCCGCGTTCTTACCTACAATAGTTACGTGCTTGCCCTTCGTTCCCCGCTCGACCCCCATTCTATCCTAGGTGTCTCCTCGCTCGCCTCTGTCCCTCGAACGCTCCTATCTCACGATTAACAGTGTCTTTCACTTCTTCCTCCTCCCTCTGACCTCTGGTTACTGTGCTCTATAAGTAATTTCGATGGAATGCCCTTCTATATGCAATTTGTTGCGTTTTATCAATAGAATGGTATCTCTATGAGATTTCCGATGAAATGACTTTCTTTATGGGATTTTTCGATTTTTGGATAATTTGGAGAATGGTGAAAATGAATTGGGGTGAATGTAGTTGGTGAAAAGTGAGTTTGCTTCTTCAGGTTTGTGGTCTTTGGCTTGCTTATTGCTTATTGTGGTTTGTGGCCTCTAGAAGGAATGGAGTGGAATTTCCTATATATGTGCTGGTTCAATGGCTTTTTCTTTTTTGTTTATGGCTATTTGCTCCATCTGGTTTCTCGTTCAAATGGGTTAAACTTGGAATTTCTTTTTTGTTGTAACATTTGGATGTTGGGTTGCACATTTTGTTTCACAGTCTGTTGGTCTTTGTGGGTGGCACTGTTGCATTTGATACTCCATTTTATATTGCGGGTTTCCTTGTTGCATTTGTTGTTTTATAGTCTGTTGATCTTTGATCTTAGTGGGTTGCCCAATGGAAGGTGGGTTTTAATGGGTTGCCTTATTGGGTGTCCTATTGCAATAAGGCACCCTATTGCATTTGATGCTCCATTTTCTGTTGTGGGTTGCCCTATTGCCTTCGTTGTTCTATGGTCTATTGGTTTTTGCTCATTGTGGGTTGCCCTATGGAAGGTTGGTCTTGATGGGTTGTTTTATTGGGTTGGCCAGTTGCATTTGTTGTTCCATAGTCTGTTGGTCTCGGTGGATTTCCCTGTTGCATTTGGTGGTGGCTTGTTGGTGTGGTGGTGAAGTGTTGGGTGGTGGTTGTGTTGGGGCTATGGGCATGTGTGTGATTGTGGGAGTTTGTGGTAGTGTTGTTGTGGTGGTGCTAGCATTTATGTATGGGAGTGATATTCGTGGTGGCTTGTTAGTGTTGTGGTGGCGGCTTAGTGGTGTGGTAGTGGAGGTGTATTGGGTAGTGGAGGTGTGTTGGGTGGTGGCTGCGGGGGTTTGTCAGTGTGTGTGTTGTGGTGGTGTTGGTATATATATATGGGAGTGATGGTGGTGGTTTGCTGGTGTAGCGATGGAGTTGTGTTGGGTGGTGACTGTGGGGGTTTTGTGGGTGTGTGACTGAGGAAGTTTGCAGTAGTGTTGTTGTGGTGGTGTTGGTATGTATGCATGAGAGTGATTATGGTGGTGGCTTGTTAATGTAGTGGTGGTGGGTTGTTAGTGTGGTGGTGGAGTGCGTTGGGATGGTGGTTGTGGGGGTTTTGTGGGTGTTGGGATGGTGGTTGTGGGGGTTTTGTGGGTGTGAGTGTGACTGTGGGGGTTTTGTGGTTGTGTTGTTGTGGTAGTGTTGGTATGTATCTATGGGAGTGATGGTGGTGGTCACTTGTTAGTGTGGTGGTGGTTTGTTGTTAGTGTGGTGGTGGTGGACTGTTGGTGTGGTGGTGGTGTATTGGGTGGTGGTTGTGGGGTTTTATGAGTGTGTGTGTGACTGTGGGGGTTTGTGGTAATTTTGTTGTGGTGGTGTTGGTATGTATCTATGGGCGTGATGCTGGTGATGGTGGCAGCTTGTATGTAATTGCTTCAAATGAAATATGAGGAGTTGTGGTTCATTGCGGTTCATTATGGTTGTGGTTGTGAGCATTCAAAGATTTTTCGCCCAAAAAGGGATTCTTTATAATTTCATCTATATTTAAGCAAAGTGTTAGGAGTTGGGTGGTGGTTATTGTCTCTTTTCTGGTTAATCTAAAATATTAATGTTTTATTTTTTCTTTGGTAATAACGTAATGGTTAAGAGCCAAAAAATTGGATCATCACCCTGTGGAATAATCAAATCACAACCATATTTTACGATATTTTTTTTAAGAATGTTGAGCTGGGAAATATACCCACCACCTATTTTAACAAAATGAGTGACCAGATATTATGAAGTTCAAGGAAATGACATGAAGAGACTACGATAGGTTGCAATTTAAGAACAAGTGAGATCGGTTAAAGAATGATTAGAAATTATGGAATGAACTAAAACAGGGATACACGGGCATGGGTTGGGACCCAGTGAAATGGACAATAAAAGCTTCGGATGACTGGTGGACTGAGAAATTAGAGGTAATAATTTATTCAATGATTACTTCTTTTTCCATACTTTATCCTACTAAACTATTTTAAGCAATAAAGTCGTCCTTCCGTTGCAGGCAGCGCTAGCCGCCAAAAAATTCAAATTCAGTGGTATTAACCCTGAGCTTGAAGAGAAGTTGGACAAGATGTTCAGTGGGGTTATTGCAACGGGCACTCATGCGTTCACCCAAAGTGAGCATGGGTTTGCAAGCATACCAGACGAATTACAGACCAAGCAGGTATGTGGGTCCTGTGAAGAACACAGCCTAAGCCAAAAAGAAATGGAGTCCACATGCCGTTCAAAGCATCCTATGGTGGAGAAAAGGAAAAAAGGAGCTGCATTTGTCAGAAGCCAAAAAATATAACTTGTGGATGGGTGCACAATTCAGGCTGGTACTTAACATAACACCTTCATAGACGACTTTCTCTGAGTTCTGGAGACATGTCCCGAGGCTTATGGGGATAAGCCGTTGTATCTGAACTCTTTGAAGTTGTTGGAGAACCCGACCCGCAACTAGATATTCATGAAGATGCCCTCTGACCGTAGGGTCGACTATTTACATTTTTTATGGAAAGCTAGACAATTGATTGTGTGGAGTTATTGTTTAGTGACTTTGGTATTATTTCCATTTGTTTCATGGAATATCTGATTTGGATGTTTTTCTTTCTAGCACGAACAATCTAATGTTGCTCTGCATTAATTTCTTTTCATTATGCTCTGTCTTTATAGATTTTAGATGTTCTTTTAACTTTGTCTGTTTCACACATATAACCTGAACAAAGCACTTTCTTAACATAAACTCACAGATGGAGAGCCTGAGAAGAAAGATTGTGGTGGCTGTATGTTTGTTGTGCGAATACTACAACTCATATGTCGATTGAAATTCATGCATGACATCCACTTATATTGCAGACAAATGTGTTGGGGAGCTACTACAAGGACATCCAACAAGTTTTGGTAACATGTTTCGTATGACAGTTTATATTTATGAATCTGTTTGACGAACTACATAGTCATCATGATCTCCAAGGCTCCTCAAGAATGACAATAAAAGAAATGTTAGCAATAACCCTCTATATTTTATTACAAAATGAATCAATGAAATCAACGATAAAACGATTACAGCATTCATCTGAGACAGTTAGCAGATATTTCTCAGTGGGTTAGAAAGCTCTTGTTAGTTTGGCGACGGATTATTAAGCCAGAGGATCTAAATTTCATAAAGATTCCAACAAAGATTGCAAAAGAACCGCGGTAAATGCTATTTTTTAATGTAAATCTTTTAAAGACATTACAAGTATAAGTCAAAATGAGTTTTGTGCTTAGCACAGTTTATTTAATTTGTCAGAACTTATTGGAGCAATCGACGGAACCCACGTGGATGCACGTGTATCCAATAAAAAAAAGATGCATACATTGGATGGTGTGGATCACCCACACAAGATGTGATGGTCGTATGTGACTTCAACATGTGTTTTACTTTTGTGATGACTTGTAGGAAGGCAGTGCACATGATAGCGTATTTTTGCTTTTGCGACAAAAAATCGAAGACACGAATTCCCTCACCAACCTCCAGGTTTGTTAAGCTATAGATCACAGTCGTTTTTCTTTAAATTTTTCACTAATTATTGTATTTGGGGCATATTAATATTACTTGGTCGATGCAAGATATCCCCCACATAAGGGTTATCTGTAGTCATATCTTGATATGAAATATCGCATTCCTGATTTCAAAAGATCCAACAATATTGCTCAGGGTATGAATGAAATGTTTAGCAAAATGCACTCTTTATGCTATGTAATTGAAAGAACGTTTGGAGTTTGGAAGAATAAATGGATCATTCTACGTGATATATTGACGTATTCATTTCTGAAACAAGTGTATATTATTGTCGTTATAATGATGTTCCACAACTACATTCGACGACATCATTCTCGAGTTGATGTAGACTTCAGCATGACTGACGATGACCACTTACAGGTCCCGCTGGAAGCATTTGAATATCACCTAGGACAATCTATACCACATCTAGAAGTAGAATCACAGAAAAGTTACACCCAGGATAGCGAAGGTGCTGCAGAAATGACAAAATTGAGAAAACGGATTACAGACGCCATTGTTGGATGTTGATTAGAGAACTCTTGTTAATTTTATAAAGTCTATTTTTATTTTATCACTTGTATTATTGATATTTTTTATTTTGCAATTTTCACGGCGTTTGTCATTGTTTTTTCTCCATTTGCATTTCATTTGTTTTTTTTTAGGGTTTGTGAGGTCTGTGATAAGACATTTGACCTTATGGGATCTTCCGGATGACCTGTTGGTCGTTGTTGTTTAGTGTCACACGTGAAATCTTAATGAAGACAATCAAGTTCCTCTCTTCTTTTCGGTGCAACGGTATATAAGGACCTTCTTGATAGCCTTTTATGGTGATGTGCAATTGTAACATACAGAAGGTTGGTTTTACGTGGGTTAGAGACAACCAAAAACCATTTTTTACATCTATTGTCTTCTTGCAGTGACAGATTTGTTGGTTGGTGCAACGAGTTCTCAAAGACGTCAAACCTGCACAATACTGTAATTAATTATTTTTTTTATCAATTTATGTTTGTTTTTTCAATACAGTTTCCGTTTATTTCCTTTTTCTTGCAAATTTTTTATGACTTTTATCTTGTGTCATGACTAATGGGTTCTCTCTTGAATCATTCAAAGAAGATGAGCTCAAGAAATTCAGGAACCTCCCGACGAATGTTCTGCCACTGTGGAATATAAATTTCCCTACTGATGTCACATCAGTTACATAACGATGGGACACAGTTCTGGGGGTGACCGCGGAGCATCACAGAGTTATATTTCTATCTTGGCAACTCAAATATATTTGAAGGGTCCTTCAAAATTAACTGATGGACAATCTTAAGTTATATTTCTATCTTGGTACATCTATATTTTATTGAAAGTAGCATCTCTGCTTTTAATGGATTTTTATCATGATAGTGCTAGAATTTATACCTAAATTTATCTGAGTCATGCCCAATTAAAATGCACTTGCTAGATTTTAAATTAAGCTTACTTATGAATCCTACGTCAAAATTAACATATGATGAACAACAAAATTCTTTCAGGTGAGAGATTTATCTGTCACTCCAGACATCTTAAGTCTTCATTGAAAAGTATTGACGGACTATAATTAATCAAATAAACTGCAATGTTCACTTCTTACGGCCAAAACTATTTTGGCAATCTTATATGCAACCTTATATTTATAGCACGCTCCGTGATAATTCTATTCATGCGCTTTGCAATACGATTTTGTTGTTATATCCTTGGAACTGTGAACTCATGCATGATTCCCCTTTAAGCGCAATGACTCATGAACCTCTAATCACGATACTCACCACCGGTATCTGATCTGAGACACTTCAACTTCTAGTCTGTCTCATTCTCAACCATGGTTTTTCACTTTTTAAATACTTCAAATACATTAAATTTATGTTTCAATAGTACGCCCATACATTCTTGGTGTGATCATCCATGAAAAAGACAGCATTGAGAATCTTCAATATACTAAATTAGAATAGGACCCCATACATCACTATGCACTAACTCCTACTTTTTTTACTTCATCTTCCATCCACTTTTAGAGAAAGAAACATTCATTCGCTTGTCATAAAAACAAACTTCATAAAAATCTTAATCTATTAATTTCAAACCCTAAAGTTTATTTTTTGAAATGAGAAACTTTATACATTTATCACTCAAATAAGCAAGCCTACGGTGCCATAAATCTGCACCACCTTTTATTCCAGCAACATCAATATATTCATACATCTCATTAATCTAAAAAAGAGTGCATTCAATGTTGCCTCGAGCCATCATCATTGTACTTCTGGTTATCTTCCACGAATCACCTGTAAAAGAGCCACATACCCCGACCTTGTAATGCTGACTCATAAAAGTTAAATTTCTATTCAAATATGGAACATATCTAACATCATTAAGCTTCCCAAATGATCCATTTGGCAACCCGACATAAACAACACCCTTTCCAACAAACTTGCAGGTCTTGTTCTCTCAAATACACCTTTCCAAGATCACCTTATGTATACTTTTGCAACACCTTTTTGTTGGAGCAAATATGGAAAAAGGCATTTGAATCCACTATCTATAATTCAATATTATATAGGAACAAAATTAGGAAGTTGTCTTAGATTTAATGTTGAAACATTTATAGAGAGCTTTCTATTTGAAACTCCACCGACATTCTTAGGAGTTACAGTTTTTTTCTAACAACCTTCCCGCAATTTCAGCATTCATCTTGGTCATTTCCTCTTCATGATCTGAAATTTTCTCTCTTTGACTTGCATCTTTTCCTGCTTGTGAACTTCTTTGAGCACTTAACTCACAATATCATCAAAATTTAATCTACTGTTACCTGAAGAGTAACTCACCGCAGTAACTAGTCAATCCCAACTATCTGACAATGAAAATTGGATTAACAGTGTTTTCACGTCATCATTGAACTTGATGCCAACAAAACACAATTGATTAGTCACAGCTGAAATTAATTAAATGTTTAGTCACTGAACTTCCATCCACCATCTTTATATTGGATAATCTCTTATCAGAAAAACTTTGTTTTTTTTATGCTTTTTATACATTCTTGTTAATACAACCATAAGATCAATTGTAGTTTTCTCATTCGAAATGTTGAAAGCAACAAATGAGAAAAGTGAAAAATGGATCAAATTTAGTGTTTTTCGATCAAGAACTTGCACATTCTTCTAGATTCATTGAATATGGTTGCTTGATGATTCCTTCAAGAGACAAATAGAGTTTCTTTTAATACAATAAATCTTCAATTTGCATATTCAAGAAAACAAAAATTCGAACTATTGAATTTCTCCACCTTGTACGTCGCATCATAGATCATTGTTCTAACTCCAATTAAAGAACTTTAGAAAAATCCCGTTGTGATACCACCTGGGGAAAAATGTGGAAATACATAACACTGATTCGAGAGATCCAAACAAAAACCTAGAACATAAGCACAAAAAATAAGAGAATATAAAAATACCAAGATTTAATGTGGAAAACCCCAAGAATGGTAAAAAACCATGGAACCAAAAAATACCAAGAAATCCACTATGAAAAAATGAGAAGAAATGTATATATTACACCACACTCAAGCCTCTATATAATTTGGAATACTCCTCTCTCTCTCTCTCCCTCCCTCACATAAAAGAAATCTTGAAATCCTTCCTTCAACATAGGTACTTTGTGCACCCACTCCCCACAGCAAAAGATAAAATATAAAGTCTCGAATTGTGGAAATTCGGTTAAAAACTTCTTGGAGCTACTCCCATGCGCTAAGTTTCCGAGTGCATTGTTGCAGAGAACAGTCCGGGCAAAGCAGCACACCTCCTGAGTCCCAGGATTCCTAACGCACTATTCCTAGGCGCCTAGGCACCCCCACTAGCGTTGGGTTTTTGTTGTGTGACGCTAAAGTGCCTCCTTAGTCGTCGGCACGCCATCTACTAAGCTTTAAGGGCCTCCCTGGGTGTTGGGCGCATCACCTAGCCCAATCAGGCTCCACATATAACACATTTGTGCAAAGTTATTGAGATTTTTCGAACAAACCAGCTATATGGCCGCCCAGAAAAGTGATATTTTCTTATACCACGGGCTTGTTTTTGGGATACATTATTTTAGTTGTCGGAATTAAGATGAACCGAATGAAAATTGAGGCTATTGTAGCATGACTTAGACCCCAGTCACTTACTCAAGTAGATTCTTATAAACAATTTCAACTCGATCGTGGCACCTTTGACTGAGCCTCTTAAGTCAGATAAATTTGCATGGTCGGATGATGCTGAGGCCAGTTTTGATGCTTTGAAGAAATAGGTGACTTAGGCCCTTGTTCTTGCATTTTCATATTTCAATTAAGTTTTTGAGGTAGAGTGTGATGCCCCTAATTTGGGAATTGGAGCTATGCTAAGTCAAGGAGGACACTATTACTTTTTTCAGTGAAAATTAGATGGTTCAAGGAGAAAATATTCTACCTAAGACAAAAAATTGCATGTCGTTATGAGAGCTCTTAATCATTGGAGTTATTACCTGATGGCAAATAAACTTACTCTCAATGCTGATCACGAGACCCTGAGATTTCTAAATAGTTAAAATAGGGTCATAGCAAACATGCCTCATGTGGAATTTCTTTAATCATTTTACTTTATGCTCAAACACAAGGCAGGGAGTTCAAATAAAGTAGTTGATGCATTGAGCTATCAACACCTATGATTCATAACGATGCAGTCTAAGGTCATTGGATTTGAGCTGCTGAAAAACTTGTATGCAACATACGAGGATTTTCAAGATAAGAATCCAATGTTATGATGGGTTTTACAACCATTATCATCAATCACATGGATATCTCTTCTTCCAAAACAAATTTTATGGGGCAAGTTAAGTACGAAGCTTTAGTTCAGCTCAGCAACTCACCCCTCGGACTGATGGACAGTTCAAGGTTCTAAACCACAATTTTGGAAACTTTCTTAGATGCTTTGTGGGAAAGAACATCAAGTAATGGAATTTGATTCTTCTTTGGGTAGAATTTGCCTATAATCGTTCAATGAGTCAATCCATAGGTCACAGTCCATTTGAGCTTGTGTACTGGCGGAACCCTCTTACGTCTCTAGAGTTGATCCCTATACTACCCGCTATTGAGCTTAGCACTGCACTGAGGTTCAAGTAAGGAATACTCAAAACTTACAAGAACAGGTTAGGAAAAAAATTTGCTAAGCAAAACACCAAGTACCAAAAACAGACCAACTAGAAAAGCAATGGATTTCAAAAAAGGGGAAATGGTACGGATTAGGCTAAAAAATGAGCGATTTCCTGCAACTTTTTTTGGAAAGCTCAAGCATAGAGCTGATGTTCCATTCAGAATTCTTAAGAAGATTAAAAACAATGCCTACAAGATTGACCTACTGAGATATTACAATATTTCTGTTACTTTTAATGTTGTCAATTTGTCGTCGTGCAACGAGTACCCGGATGTCTCTGGAGGCGAGGGAAAAGCCTCTCCTACCCTGGAGCATATTTATTGTGTCGCAATATTGCAGGATCCCGCAATATGCGGGATAGTGATAGTTTTGCGATTGTGAGAGACTAGGCCAAGGGATGTCGTTCATCCTATATTCTTAATTCCTTATTTCTGCAAATTTCATTATTTCCTTCCTTTCTTTCTAGTCCTTTCTAATTTTGTTATTTTCCAATTAGGCTAGTTTTTTTTTTTTTTCTACTAGGAAAGTTTCTACATTCTAGCTGATTTTTGGGATTTTTGTTTTCTAAGTTTCTGAATATTGAGAGATTTTTCTGTGATTTCACTCTCTGGAGTGCAACAGCCTCTTTCCTTCGCAAGTGGTGTTCCTATAGCTTGCCTAGGAACAGATGATGTATCCCTCTCACCGTCCGCAGCACGCTGATTTGTCATCCATCCGCTGTTTCCTGCTGGATAGCCATCAAGGGCACCGTTACCAGCTATTTTCAGCAGGAATATGCATGCCTCTGCACCCAGTTCGCTGTCCCAACCGCCGTTCGTACCGATTATCAGCCTCTTTCCATCTTCTCATGCCCGGTATCAATCCTACAGCCTCTCCAACACCTTTTGTGCTTTATCACACCATCTAGGAGCCCTAAGACGGTGTCATGGACAAGTTATGGTAAACCAATAATTTATATCGAATGGACAAAACTGAGTTTGTATTAAAAATAATCTTAATTTACTAGAACTAAATGAAAATATGACACTAAATAGGACGCAATGGAGAAAAAGGATTCATGTAGCCGACCCCACATAGTGGGATTAAGGCTTTGTTGTTGTTGTATTTGTTGTTGTTGTTGTGGACAAAACCGAGTTTGTTTTCTCACTCCTAAAAGAAATAAATCATGTCAGTATCTGTGGATGACATGTCAAATGCATGGGATTTATTTAAATTTACTCGAACATATAGCCATATTTTAGCCTGCTAAATCTACTATAGTGTTGAGATGTTCAATAGGAAATTCACCTTCATTTAACACTACTGCTACAGACATAAATAACCTTGTTTTTTTAAATCCAGTTTGTTTGGGGCATCATGCTTAGCTGTTGCCACCAACGAGACCCACATAAGAATCAGGGTCCAATTCATTAGGTATGAAAAATGGAACATGCAGTACTTACTGCTTCAACTTCTTCTTCAGCTCTTATAAAACTCGAAACTAATTTCCTTGCCTCCCTAAGTTCATCCTCAGGATACCCCTTCAGACGCAAACCTATTTCACGATATTCATCATCTTTCATTTTTTCCTTTTCTTCTTCCTTTTTACGATAAGCATGCCATTCCCGGGTTTTTACCCTCTGTTGTGCTTGCCATTCCTAGCAAGACAAAAGTCAATTCCACATATCCAGATATAAGTGAGGTTCTTGAAACAGTATTTTGATCATTACAAAAAAATGCGCATAACAGTATTTGGAAGAAAAAAAAAACTTGTATCAGAAGAGGAAAGAATATTAAAAGAAATCAATTTATCGACATTTTGCTTCAATAATTCAGAAAGTCGTAATTAGTTTTCCAAAACAACCCATGATAAAACACAATATAAGAAAAGGTTGGGAATTATCATGGGAAAACACCGGACTTATTTGGTGAAATTTGAACTACTCTAATCTTTAAATATTTATACCAAAATAATAAGGAAAAGTTGGCATGGAAAGCACAGCCATTCCCATACAAGAGATTACATGCAAAATTCAGCAAATTAACCTTTAGGTAGCAAGATATTGCAGAATGATAGTTTTCAATGAAATTCGTAACATGTAGAGCATTAAAAGGAGAGAGAGAGAGAGAGAGAGGTATGATTAACTATGAAGTAAATGCTAAAGCAAAAAAGATCTAGATTAAAGAGTTATTAAGACAAAAAATTCCAAGTGATATTGCAGTGAAAGTTTGTTGAAATATGTGAACAGTTGGCACTATATAGAAAGCATCTAAAAGTTAAAAGGGCTTAGGATTGTAGATCAGACACTGGGTATATGATATATAATTGTAATGATACGATATTAAAACTATTTCTCCGTGTTACTAAATAAATAAAGTGATACCAAAGTATAATAGGCTTAAATAGTTTGAATGTATAAGGCATATGAATGAAAAAACAGTTGAGAATATAATTTCTCGAGGTTGTTAAAATCGTATCGGACATTGAACCAAAAGAAAAAAAATTCAAGGTTAAAAAAATTCAACAAGAGTTGAATCGGATGACGTAATAAATATTAAATTTTCTTAATTTAATTTAAATGATGTAAACTGATATAAAAGAGATATTTTCACTAATTCAATACATAATATTTTGATTTAGGAACCTTAACTCCTAAATATTGTGAAAAAAGTTTTAAATTAAAATTTTGGGATATGATATTTTAATCATTTTATCAACTTTTAATCTAAATATTTTATTTTCAACAAGTGGATCAAAATCAAAAGGCCAAAATTATTAAAACCGATCGGTTCTTAAAAGACGAGTTTGATTCACCAATTTCTCAATTTAACTGCCCGTTTTGGCCAATTATGGTTGGTTCTTTGTAGAAACAATTTTTGTCCAAGACTGAGCTGTTCAGAAGATAGGTTCACACTGAACTTGTCCAACTGGTATGTCCAATCCGATTTGAAAAAAAATTGTAATTTCTTAAATTAAGGTGACGGTTAAAATATAGAAGCACCTAATAAGTATTATATGTTAAGAGAATATAATATTCAAAGGCTTGGTCTCAATTACAACTAACTCTATCATATCATAAAAATTCTCCAATTTTATTATATTGGAAGGTATTCCTACTTGATAGAACCACCTGAGAATCTATTATATAGCTATATCTATAATTCACTTATTTATTTGTTTTTTTCATCCTCATTTGTCTCATAAAATTCTTTCTTGCAATATCTTTTTTAGATTCTTTAAACAAGAAATAATCCATTAGACTCTTCATTTTATATGCATTGAAGCATCTCGATCCAAAACTTAATTCAACTACTCTCTTACCATAGCTCGCATGCAATTGAATATTTGATTCTTTAGGTTCCATACATAAATCATGTTTAATTTTTTTTAAAACTTCTTGATAAGCAAGCAAGTATTCTTTTATATCCAAAGGCACTTTCTTACACTTAATTATAATATTTCTTCTGAATGCACCAAATAGATTGATAATGTGCTCATTGGCTCGAGATATATCTTTCTTTATCCATTTATCACAATGAATGCATAGGTGACGGAGTGCTCGACTCGATTTTCAACTATTTATCTCCAAGATGGATATTTTCTCATAGTATTTGAATACGTTATACCTAAGCAATCATTATCAAGAAATAGCGTGAAACAAAAAAGTACTTGATCAATAATTAGATATTAATCAAATAATATAATGCAATACTCTTGATTGTAAATAAAGCAATAAAGTTTCCTTAATTATTTAATCGTCATCTAGTGGCAATATCAAGAAAAACTACAATATATCAGTATGTCGAAAAATAACAACTAATCAATTCTAATTTCATCACTAAAATGATCCACAAAATCATTTAAGCAAATAAAATCATTAATTATCAAAATAAGTGTAATCATCTTTTCATTTTAAAAACAACTCTAATCATTACGTGTATTATTACATTTCTCCTCCTCTAAATCTATTAAAAAAAAAAGAAACATTCGTATTGTTAAAGTATTAAAAGGCAAATCTATGGTTGTCTCAACATAATCCAAAAAACAATATAACAAAATGGAATGTAAGAAAAAAGATTCTTTATAATTGAAGGTCAAAATGTTTACAAAATAAACTTCTTTACGAATTGATTCTTATACTCATTGGAGGTCAATGGTGGCATTGAAGCATGGAGAATAAGCTTGCGATTATTGTTGAGTCGATTGAGGTCAAGTTTAGCTCGAGCTCTGTGTCAAGGCTTAGTGGCTCAGTCTGATGAAAAAGTCGCACGAAATAGGGGTCGAAGCATGTTTCACCTGTTCGCAGAAGTTGAGGATTTGAAGCACTAAACAAACCGACATCAAGTAGTTTTTATATTATGTTAGCCATTTGACTCATGTTAGGATCCGCTAACTCATTCCGACTATGACCCACTAAATTTCTCCCACCACTTTGATACACATTGAAGCACAAATCACACAAGGGTATAATCATGCTCTTCATGTGAAGCACGAGCTTCGCACAATCACTACATGATTGCGACACAAGTGGCACTACGACGCTTGGTGCGAGAAGCACAATTTTAAAAACCCCAATTAAGGGTAAAAAATACACTTATATGATGTCTAGATAAAAATAATATTAAAAGATTAGAAAAGAGTATGATTAAAACAAATATGGCTAAAAACCATGCAAAAGCATTTGCTTAGAATAACTTTACCTTATGCAACACTAATTAAAAATGAATAGCTAATAAAGATTAATAATATCCACCCTTGTGATTGTGCAAATGATCAAAGCCAATCAAGGGTAATAATATATGTTGACGAAAAGATAGTCGAGATTGACTTAAGTGCTTAAGACAAATATAACTAAAGGCAGAAAATGTAGTTGCGAAATGTATTAATAAAATTAATGTTAAGAGATTGGGAAGAAAAATGGAAAGATCAAATTCAACATGGATAAAAGTAGTGCAATATTGCATAGAATGGATTTAAGAACAAAAGACCAAACTCAACATGGGTAGAAGTTGTGCAAAAGCATTTTCAAAAAATAAATTTAGCAACTTATCCAACACTAAATAAAAATGAATAGAGAATGGAGATTCATAATGCCCATCTACAAAAGTTAGTATTTTGCTAATGAGATGATGATGACTAGCATAGTTAGCTCAAAATCCTATTCCATAACAGCAAGTATCAGAATCACTTCCGGTACAAACTAGAAAATACACGCATAATTAATGGGAGCAGATATAATTTAAAAATGTTCAACATTCCTGTATGGAGGCCTTATCCACCTCCAAACGTAGGCTCGAATATAAGTCTGAATGTTAAGCTTCAAGAAACCCATATTCTTCATCAGCTCACACTTCTCCCAAGTGCCACTCAACTATGAGTTACATGCTAGAACCCACATCACCAACTAATTTTTTTTTTCTTTCACCCCATTCTGTAGTTTGTTTAGGATGTAATTTTCAGGGCATGGAAACCACTTATATAACAAATAGCCTAAAAGACAACCCATAGATATCGACAGTAATGCTACAAATAACACTTTGGAAGATAAGTAGAGAAGTATTAGAAACATACAGCATCAAGAAACTCTTCAGGTAGTCCTTCATGCTCGTTGTGCTCATCAATGCCGCGCACCTCGTGGCTCTTTTTCCCCACTGCCAGATTTCCCAGGAAAAAAATAATAATAATAAAAACCTAAAGCAAGAAAAGGAAAATAAAAAGATAAGCTCGGTCGAGGATAAGAAATGCACCACGTGGGGGAGATTGTAGAAATTTGGCGGCGAGGGCGGTGTGTGGCATTCTAATCTGAAGGCGCCAAGAACCTAGCCCTGAAAGGGAAGGTCTCAAGCATATGAACAACGGAAGAAGGCTGGCCGCCATTTGGATTTGGCGACGATAAACGGCGGGGAAGGACGGAGGCGAGCGCGTCCGGAGTTTTTTGAACTCCCAGCCAAATCCAGAAGCCTTTGTAATTATATCGGTTGGAGAGGGCTCTTCTAGGCTTTTAATTGGGATATATGGTTTGCTGAAAATGAAAACCCAAACTAAAAATAATATGATAATGATAATTACTATGAATACTTTCGAGTCACTTAGTTTATTATAAAATAAATTTAAAATTATATTTTTTAATCTGAAATATATAAAATAATGTATTTTAAAATATAGTTTTTTATTTGGCGATAACAATTGAGGGGAAGGCGGCCGTCAGTGGGCTGTTGGGAGAGAAAAATTATTCCATACAGGAAACGTATACAAGCTTGCGTGTGGAATCCAATCATGTAATGTCATGTGGATTCTGGCCCCAAACTCTATTATTTTGCGTCCGACCCGACCTGAGTCCTGCTCAAACACAAAAAAAAAATGTATTTTTGTCATTTTCGCTTCCCGCCAATTGGGAAAAGGCGTATTTTGTTTCCTTTAGCTTTAGAGATTGGGAATATTCTCATTTTATTGTCTTTCTAGGATCCATTCGTATTTGGTGGATAGGGCTCGGTGGAAGTATTTTTTGAAGAGGAAATGTTGTCGGAATCTCAAGATACTTGCGAGAAAAATGACAATGAGCTGAGTTTAGATGCAACATAAGGTATTTGGCAATTATGTTATATTTGTTTTACTACGGATTTAGGTTTTAAGGAATATTTATTTTGTTAATGAAGTTTGCCCTGTTTTTATCTGATGTGTAATGCTAAGTTTCAGTTAGTGTGAGACATGATGTTATTTAGGTAATATCACGGTGTTATACTAGTTGTTTTCGGAGTTGTTTTCATTTTCTGATTGTTCTTTATAGTGTTAGTCGGTTAAATAACTATCTTAATGAGGTGTTATTCTCGTCGCTTTAATATTGTTAATTGATAGCTATTCTGGTGTTATTACAATATTATTTGCTTGTAACGTTATTGTCGTGGGTATTTGATCTTATTTTGGTAATACAATAGTATTATTAAGGTAATATTGGATATGATGACTTGGTTTTGTGTTGGAACATTATTTTGACGTTTAATGGTGTTATGATTGTGTTATTGTGGTGTCATGCAGTAGTTTTTTTCATGTAGCGTCTCCTATATGGTGTGATGGTGGTGTGATGTTATTTAGGTATTATCATGGTGTTATACTAGTGGTATGTGATCTAATGAGACGTTTTATCATAATGTTATCTTGACGTTCTAATTGTATTATTTGGGCGTTACTATGGTGTTATTACGGTGTTATTTATGAATTATATGCTTTTAACGATGGTGTTAGTCACATATCCCAATCTTGTAATGTGGTTTGATCAGTCTGTTATATCGGCATTGTAATGGTGTTATCTGGGTTTATTATGGTATTATGATGGTGTGATTTATGTATTGTAGTTTTTTATTGATTTCCTTTTGGGGTGCTAATGCTTATGTTTAAATTTGCAGTCACCTGAGGCAGACAAATTGCTTAATGCAGTTGTCCACAATGAGAATGAAGCCTATGAACAATATATTGTATTTACTGTGCGAAAGGACCATAGTAGTTTTTGACCAAATTCAAAGAAGATTAAGACAAATGACTTTGTTTGTGGTAAAGCTGGTTTCAAGAAAGAGTTGAAGGACAATATCATGGTGAAGTTCAAAAAAGCGGACACAAGGATTGGTTGTTCGACCGTGATCCAATATATCGTTGATATCGAAGGCAATTGGTTGGTTAAGAAATTCATAAAAAGTCACAACCATCCGTTGGTGGAGGACGGTGACAATCATCTATTGTGTTCCAGTAGAAAGATGAGTGACATCGGTGTTGATATCCTCAGATCAATGACAAAATCAGATATTAGAACCAACAATGCATTCAGATTCCTCGCTATAGAGGTTAGAGGAGAGGAGAATCTCGATTGCACAAAGAGGGATGCCTATAATTTTATACAAAGAGAGAGAAGAGTCAAATTGAACTAGGGGATGCTAGTTCTCTCATACAATTGTTCATTACATGGCAATCGAAGGATCCAAAGTTTGTGTGGGACTTCCAAATTGATGATTCAGGTAGTTTGTTGAATTTTTTTATGGAGCGATAGGATGTACAAGATTGATTACGATTTTTTTTGCGATGTAATAATATTTGATACAGTTGTAGACTGAATAAATACAATTTATGATGTGCTCCGATTGTCAGTGTGAACCACCACTGACAGAATATTCTTTTTGCTGTTGGTTTTTTGTCAGATGAAACGATTAACTCATTCAAGTGGTTATTCAAAGTCTTTATCTGTATAATTGATAACAAGCACACAATAACAATATTCACTGACTAGGATCAAGCAATGTATATAGCCATTGAAAAGTGTTTGCCACACATCAGACATAGATTATGACCATGACACATATACAAGAAATTATCTTCAAAATTCCATTGTGGCGTAGGTAACAAGTGAGTCAATGATCTTTTTTATAAATGCTTACTCTGATGTGACTCAGAAGAGGAGTCTGAAGAAACTTGGGGTGTAATGATCACGAAAGAAAATCTACACGAGAATGCTTGGTTGGATGAATTGTATAATATAAAAAATAAATGGGTAACCGCCTTCAATAAAAAAATATTTGGAATGTGGATCTTATCAATGCAAAAAAGTGAGACCAATAATAACATCTGTCATGGTGTCTCCAAGGCAACAAACACTCTCACTGAAAGTTTTTTGGGTCTTGAAAATGTCATGAAATCTTGGAGAAGAAATTAGAAGAATGAAGATTTTAAATGTGAACAATTTTAATTTCTCCCTTTGTAAAATGCAGCCCCGTTTTGAGACAGGTTGCTCTACTTTACACAAGGAAGTTATATTCAATGTTTGAAGCAGAGTTTCTACATGATTTGTGTGGCCTTGCTATAAAGTGCTCTGCTAATAGGGATTCAAAATTTCATATTCGAACTCTCGATAATAAGGATAGAGATAGACCATAGATTGTTAAACTGGACAAAGTTAATTCTGAAATTGCGTGTAGTTGTAAAAAATTTGAAATGATGGGCTAATTATGTGCTTACACTCTAAGGGTTCTTCAGCACAAAAATGTAACAAAAATCCCAGATAAATATATATTACTTCGGTGGTCTACTCATGCTAAAAGGAACATATATAACAGTTATGGTTATAAACATATTAATGGTCACAAATGTTGCCAAATTCTGCAAGTGGACTCATCTATCTCAATCACATTCATAAATTTGCATACCATATTAGCACCGGAACGCGAGGTCATGAACTTGCCGACAAAGTTGTGACATTGAAGAAACTAACAATCAATGTCGAAACTATATTAAGTTGGCGAGAACCTCGGGAAAAGGCAAAATTAAAGAAGAAGAATACACTGAGTAAATCGTGAAATGTGAATGCCCCACTAAGATGTACCCAAAAGGAATATCTAATTCAAGGTTAAATGACTATTAGGAAAAGACAAGATAATCAAAAGTAAATCTTACCTATAATATTAAGTGCTGCTTTAGTTCGCTAAATCATTACTAGCTAACATGTAATATTGTATATAGGAAAGAAGAAAGATATTGTTCAAGTCAAGATAGAGTTTCGCAATGCAAGTCAACTTTTTTTGCAATGACAGATTACTTTAGTCAGGTTGAGAACTCGATATTTGAAATTTTTTTGCGACATCCATTATTTTGAAGTATACTTCTTTCCTGACGTTTACTCATTACTACTCTAAATGAACAACAATTGTTTGCATCACAACACACAGAGACATATATGAGCTTATTAATGGACATAGATGGCAATATATAGAATGTGTTGTCATAATAGCTCAGATTTCAACCCTCACATTCCTCCTCTTGCATCAATGTGTTGTTTAATGTGTTTTTTGATGTATGTAATGCTTAACCAGCATCAGAGTATTTTTTAATGGAGAATTACTTTTAATGTATTATTGTCGTTTTATTCTGAAGTTATTGCAGGTTTCTTATTGTCTTACTCTAGTTCTTTGGTATTCTATCCCTCCGTGATTAAATTAGAATAAACCGCATTTAACCTCAATAATATGATGTATGACCTCAATGCTTCGGCAATAATCTAGAAATACAACCACGGTCATGGAACACTATATTAGAATACTACTTGAACAGGCTCCTAAGAATACCGAAGTAAAACTGTGGCGGATAAAACGTTGCTAACAATTCTATCCCTCTGCCAATTTGATTGGAATCTTTGGCGACATATTTCAATAAAATCACAGTCATAGAACATTATATTAGAATACTACCACACGTCCCTAAAAATATCGAAGTAAAACCGCAGCGGATAAAACCTTGCTAACAATTTTATCCCTCTGCCGGTTTAATTGAAATCTTTGGCAGCATATTCCAATAAAATCGCGGTCGTGGAACACTATATTAGAATACTACCTAAACACGCTCCTAAAAATACTGAAGTAAAATCGTGGTCGTGACACAATATATTAGAATACTACCTAAACACGCCCTTAAAAAAACCAAAGTAAAATCACGGTGGATAAAACATTGCTAAGAATTGTATCCCTCTGCCGGTTTGATTGGAATATTTGGAGGCATATTACAATAAAACTGCCGTCATGGAAACCTATAATAGAATATAACTAAAAAACTGTAGAGATACAACCATGGTACAACATCCTTCCCCACAAATCAAATACTTTAGAAATGCGACCATAATAAAACAGAGATACAACCGACGGTATGATATTAAACGTTATTCCCGCAATATAACCATAAGAATGGTATTTGACGATATGGTTTGATTAGAATATTTGGCGGCATACTTCAAAAATTGCTAAACAACCACAACAAAACTTTGACATAATTATTAACACATCAACACGTTCTCAATGTAAAGATAAACACAATCACAATGCATCAACACGAGGATACCATCATAACAATGTAAAGATAAAACAATTATAACACAGTAATTAAGATTACACTGAAATGGAGTATTATCATGTCGGCACGTTCTTAATTAAAACAAAAATAACACATCAGTTCATTCTCATTTAACAGACGAGAACCACATGCAAAGTTCATTGGCTAAATCTGACCAAAATCTTGGCATGTCTTTTTGCCAGCTCAGCTTCTGACTCCAGTCAATTGGGATGGCTAGTACTAGTTTTTCCATGTACTTACATACAAACATGATGCAATTAATACTGTTACTTTGAACAGGGTACCCCTTAAAGATTCACAATCCCTGCATTCTCTACTTCACCTTGAAAGATAGCCTAGCATCGTCTGCAAACTATGTGATCTACAAAGATTGATGTCACACTTGTTATTGCCTCAAAAAATCAGAATGGGAATGATATATTATGTGGAATAAACTTATAATATGTTGGCAGTATGCCTTATGCATATTGTTGGGTAATGAATCGTATATTCTCTATTTTTTCTCTTTCAAATCATCAACCAACAATATCCAGTGATGGTTTTCCACAATGGGAAACAAGTTGATCTCCACATTTTTCACCTCTTGCTTCGTGATATCGCCCAAAAACCTTAAGTGGTCACGATAACTCGACATGAAATGACAAACTTTTAATATTTTCATGGACTATTAAAAAATCATAACAACATTGGATTTATTTGATTACATTGTATAAATGTGACACGTATATGTATCGTCGAAATGGCGTTGGACTTTTACTCTTTCTCCTACTCAAAATGAGGGCTAAGGCATCAATCTGATCATTTCCAATCCATCCATTACATAGTACATCCTCCATCATACCCCGATCTATTAGGATGTCACGAATGTTGACAATAATGTCATTTACATAGGGTATGCATAATATTTGTGTCACTTCACTTTAATAAACTTGCAATGCAACAACAGGTTGAAGATTTACTCACTTTTCAGGGTATTGTGATATGCACTGATCAATTACTCCTTGCATTTCAGTAGAAATCAGTGATCGCCCAAGAAAATTAATCTGCGACTCCGGCATAGAAGGCTACACATAAACAAAACTTTTGAAATATCTAATGTAAGAAAACAACATATAGAAAAGTATTACGAAGTCGTTTAGGAATATCGCTGATGCAAGTTCGTTCACTGCCTCTGGTACATGTGCATGTACTAAAGGTGCAAATACCACTATTTGGAAGGCTTTCTCTGCATGACTATCTACAATTGTTTAAGCTGTTGATGACAAAATATTTTAAAATGCATGTTTTATAGCTGGCACAATATCTACAACTTGTTGTCCTGCAGCTACAGAGGTATCTAGAGTTGATTGTTCTATGGTCGATGAATTATCTACATTGGGTTGTTCTAAGGTGGCGGCAATATCCACAAGTAGTTGTTCTACAATGGCTGAAATTTGTGCATTTGCTTGTTGATCTCGAAAATATAGTTTTGTTAAATTTATAAAGTTGACTCCACTTTACAACGATGCCAAAAACTTGATGCGTTATTTTATGAATAAGAAATTTAAGTAATTTATGTTAAGATTCTACGCAAGTATACTTATCTTTATCAAGTAATATAAGAATTTCTATTTAAGCCTCAAATATCGATCCCACGAGGAATGTTTAAATTTTAAATGATAAATTAACTAAGCAATTCACAGAAATAAAACAAAATTACTGTCACTAATTTTGTTTGAGATACTATCAGAACTAAATTATTAACTACTAACAAAATTAAAATACAAATTTTAAACAGTAACTACCAAACTATGTTTTATGTGATGAAGTTTTCTAATATGAAAAAGCATCTTTCCCACTACAACGAGTTTTTGGTAAAATGAGATGAGATAAATGATTTAAATATGTATTGTGCCAAATAGGAGCAATTTTAATTCTCTACCATGATTCAGTGTTATAGAAAATCATTGGCTAATCTCAGGTTTAGTCCCTAAATCTGTGGTTAGGTTAGGAGGATACTAGCTCTCACTCCAAAGCTCTCACTTCCCTTCCCCTGAAGACTAACACTCGCCTTAGTTCTTAAACACTAAGACTGAATTGGAGATTTTAGTCTGTCACCCTAAAATATCCAATTCTACACCCAACAAAATATATTTCCCTATTTATTTGCACTTAATTCCATGAACAAAATACTCCTTCATGGAATTAAATGTGATCCTCACTCTTGTTGTATAACTCATACTCCATTTCCCGGATCATATGTTTCATAACATATTTTAACAATTTAATTGATCAGATCAAAAATTAAATTAAGAACGGAGTTGAAAAATCATCACAATTTATTTTATATTTTAAAATTAGCACATCCAAATTATCCCTTTTTTTCACCATATCTCAAAGTAGGAAGAAAGATAAAGGAAACTACTAAAAATTCATGAGGAAGATACAAACCAAACCTAAATTTCATATAAAAAAGAAAGTTCATACAATAATAATAAGCAAACAACACTTATCTGGAACTCTTTCTCAAAGTAAATCCCTTGTAGCCTCTCTTAGAAGATGTAGGAAGAAGAAATCTCTAACTTGTCTCCCTCTCTAACACTCTTAAAGAAGAATTCACACTTAAACTCACAAAAAAAACTCAAAACTCTGAAGAAATAAATGAGTAATGGACTCTAAGTGGTTGTGGGGAATGTGGAATAGCTTGGAAGAGAGTGGAAAGCGATATAAGGGGGTCTTTTTTTTTATCAATTTTCGCTCTAAATGGATCATAATGTCAGTTTTCCAATAGGTGCATCCAAAAACTCTTCAAAAAGCGTCCAAATTCATTGAATCTTCTAGAAACAGGTCTTGCATCGACATATGCATCGTAAGTGCCCATTCTGGCGCTGTCGGCGCCAGTGACCCATTAATTAATTCAATACTCTATGTTAAATGGCACCTTCAGCATTGCTCCTGCCTCCATCAATGCTGAGGATAGTCTGGCATATGTTCTTTAGGTCTGCGCTGTCGGCGTCCATCCTGGCGTCGTCGGCGCTGAGTATTTCTTCAAAAAAACCATTTTAACTCCAAATTCTATTATTTTTGCTTCTTTTTTGCTTCAAGTCCTAAAAATTAATAACCTACAATAAAATATGAAAAATACTTTTCTTTAAAGTGCAATACCACTAAAAATGAGTATAAAATTTAGGTCTAAATATGCATGTATTTTTAGTGCATTACTTATTCTGGAGAGGCAAAAATATCTTCATCTATTATTGCTTCATCACACTCAGGTTGCTCATCGACATCCTTTATTGTTTTTCTTCTTTTATATTTGAAATTAGTGAAAGGGGAACTCACAACCTTTTTTCTTGCAACTACGTCAGCCCTTAACCCTTTGCATTAAGCTGGGCATCGATTGTGTGACTTGGGTCCCTCTTCGTTAAAGTGATTTTCTTCATCAACACCAACATGGGGGAGAGAGGCTGAGCATACTCTTCCTCCAGCACTGTGCCTCTATCAGCTCCGTCTTTTTCATATTTATCAAATTTATTCTACAGTACCAATTTTTGGTCCTGTAAACCCGACACTTGAATAGTTATTGTATTTAACGTTCCTTGGAATTCATTGAACCATTTCTCATGTCCTTTAATCAGATCAATTATTGCTTCAAATTTTTTGTTCATTACACTATAAATTGGCTCTAAGACAGTGTCCCCTGAGACCACTGGCCCCATATCAAATGATACAGGGGTTCTGCTCTGACTTGAGGCTGACAATTTTCAGATTGCATAATTGGCACTGGACTGGGTAGTCCTTCATCTGGATTGACTAACAAATTGTGCTCCTCCTCTTTCAAATCCAAGAATTTATCTTTAACTTGCAATTTGTTTAAGAAAAAAATATGTTAATCGCTATTCCAGAATTAAATTCTTTAACAATTGTGTAAATGACCGACCTATTCATTGTTCAGCCTTATAAAGGCTACATCTATCTGTGAGGAGTTTAAGCTAACATTTGTAGGCCACCTCAACATTCAGGGTCTGACCTCTACAGCGGAAAGAGTTACCACAGAGGTATGCTAAAAAAACCAGAGCTACATAAAAGATATGCAATATTCAACTTTGCATAGAAATAGTGAATATGTTGCACAGAAACAATAAAGATATTCAACTTATACAAGATACTAACCGTTAGCAAATAAAAAAAAACAATTTATGTATCAAATAGGTCGGTTCCACATTATTTTGTTGGCCATTGTATTAATTTGCATAATAAGGAAATCACAGAGTGCAAAAGGCCAATTAAATGAGGCGAAATTCTATATATTCTCCCCAAAGGTGTTAAGTCCTTCGGGTACACTAAAATTACTAGAAGAAAAAATAAATTTGATAACAAAAAATTTTTAAACAATTTAGCAAAATGGGTAGAAGACTCCCCTCTTGCAAAGTTCAAAAGATTATTCTTCATCTGTTGGGCATCTGATACGCCTAAAATATATAGTGTTTTTAGACACATTTTTATACCTATTTTTTTAGATATTGCACTTTAATAGAAGGTATTTTTGTGTTTTTTCTTTCAGGTACAGTTAAAAAGGTGAAAAGTGCTTAAAGGAGTGAAAAGGGATCAAATTTGGAGAAAATAATTGGAAAATTTGCAAAAATTTTTTGGATCCTAAGCGCCAGATCAAGAGCTTAAGTGCTGGGTAAATAGAGAAGGTCGCATCTAAACACTAGAGGCCCCGTACTTAAGCACCAGTGGCAATTATTAGATGAGTAAGTTCAATTTTTGTGAATTTTGAAGAGGTTTTTGAGGCACCTATTGGCTTAATAGGTGGTTACAACCACCATGAACAAAAAATTATTGCTAAAGGATGCATCTCTTAGGGAAATACATCTAATCAAGACACATTTTGAAGAAATACCAAGGCACCTTTTGGAGAATTATAAAAGAAGGAAGATTGTGACTTTGAAAGAGGTCCTGAAAGTACTGGGAAAGTTTTGAAAGTTCAAAAATTGGGGAGTTAGTTGGAGAGATTTTTAGGCACCAAATATTTATCCTTTTTATTTTAGTTTTATATTGAGAGTGTTGTAAAAGAGAAGAGATTCAAAGGAACTTCAAGAGTTGGGTAGAGGACTTGATATAAGTTTTTATCTTTTGTTTTAGACTATTTTTGGTTTTAATTGAGACTTATTGTTGGTTTGAGAATAATTTCTACTTTTAAACTAAAGTGTGGTTTTGTTTTCTCTTTAGATTCTGAGTAGTTTTTTTATCTTTCTTTTTAAAATGATAAGTAATTAAGTGTTGGATGGAAGTTTTGGAGATTATTGATCTTTAATGTTGGAAGAAGTTGTGATGATTTAAATCTATGTACTTCATTTACTTCTTGATTTGGCCAATCCATATATTAAAATTTATTGTGAGAACATGTAAGAACCAGGATGGTATTATCTCAGTCAACAATTGGAAATAATCACATGAGGTTGTATGAATGAGAATGTAGTTCATATGATTGAGTGCAAATAAATGGGGAAATATTCATTGAAGGGTGTAGAGTTAGAGGATTTTAAAGTGACAGGTTAAGGCCCCCAACTTGGTTTATTGTTTTAGGTTCTGATACGAGATGTTAGCCCCCAGGTGGAGGGAATCGAGGGAACTATAGAGTGAGAGCTAGTATCTTCCTTGCCTAGTCGGTCTTCAGAACTATTCAAACTTTAAATTAGCCAATGTTCTTTATAGAATCTCTAGTAATGGTAAAGAATATTATTGTTCCTATTTGACACAACTTAATATGCATCATCCAAAACAAAATTCCTATACTTATTACTGATTCATGATAAGAAGAAAGATATTTTCATATTTAGTACTTTTCTTCTACAAAACTCAAGTTATCTTTTTGAGTTTGTACTATTTTTGTCAAAATATTAAAATTATAAAAAATATTTAAACTTTCGTTACTGCGAAAACATCTTTAGTTTAAAAAATTATCTTTTTAAAAATAGAAAATTTTCCAAAAAGTGCATATTGCATATCTTCCCTGTGGGTTCGATATTCAGGTATTAATCAAAAAGTTCTATATTACTTGATAACGATACGTATACTTGCGTAGTATCCCAATATAAATTAAAAGTTAAATTCTTATTTTTCTTCAGAATCAAGTTTTTGGTTTTGTTGTAAAATAAGGAAATATAAGTGAAAAATATAATCAGAATTATTGTTATAATATTGCATATAAGCAGTTATTGGGGCTCAAGTTTTTGGTCGGGCAAGTAAAGTGAAAATTGTAAAGAATCTATTGGTTTAAAAGCAAATTTCTATTTTTAGAAAGTCTTATTTAAACTTTAAGTTATTGTATTTTATTTTGTGTGTGTTTAGTTTTATTTTATTTTATGTTAGTGTATGTGTAGTTCAGGTTCTAAATGACTAGTGCCCTACGATTCTGAATTAGTGAGAACTGTTATAAAAATTAGAAAAACCAAAAAAATTAAAAATTTTGAAAAAACCAAAAAAAATATAGAAATGACAAACCAAAATGATCAAAATACTGAAATTCATCAAGAGTTTAGACCTTTAAGAGAATATGTCAACCCTACTGTAGATGAACTTCATTGTAGTATTGAAAAACCTACTATAGTGGCTAATTAATTTGAGCTTAAATTTACTATTATCCAAATTGTATCAAATAATCAGTTTGGGGGATCACCAACTGAATATCTAAAATTACATCTTGCTAATTTTCTAGAATTGTGCGCTACATTTAAATACGATGGTGTATCAGATGATGTCATAAGACTTAGGTTGTTTCCTTTCTCACTAAGGAATAAAGCTAAGATGTGGTTGAATTCATTAGCACTCGGATCTATCAGAACTTGGGGTGATTTAGCACAAAAATTCCTTGCTAATTTTTTTCCATCATAAAAAACTACGAAGCTTAGAAATGATATTACATCTTTTAATCAGTTTAAAGGGGAATCTATTTACGAAGCATGAGAAAGATTTAAAGAACTCTTAAGAAAGTGTCCACACCATGTTATACCAGATTGGTTAATAATTCAAACTTTTTATAATTGATTAGTTGGATCTCATAGATCAATTATCGATGCCGCTGGTGGTGGTTCATTGATGTCCAAACTATTTCATGATGCTTATGCTTTAATTGAAGAAATGAATACCAATAATTTTTAATGACCTTCTGAGAGGGTGAATCTTATAGCCAATATTCATGAATCTGATGCATTTACTATGTTAGCAAATCAAGTTGCTGTAATTTCAAGGAAGTTGACCAATTTGGAATGAACTTTTCTCAACCAATTACGATGATTGAAGAGAATTCATTAGGCCAAATGGTAGATTCTCAAGCATCTGTAGAAAATTTGAATGTCATAAATAACAAGCAGAATAAACCATATTCAAATTATTATACCCCATGTATAATAATTTGAATATGGGTTATTCTGCTTGTTATTTATGACATTCAATGTTTCTAATGATAAGTTAATTTAGTATATTCATTGCACACCATTAATTAAGAATCATTGTGTTTGTCTAGTATGAACTAGAAGAACAAGCTATTATTGACTCTTCATTGCCGAGATGAAGCCCTGATACAGCCCCAACACAGAGAAATTTGGTTCATTATTTTTATTATTTTTTTGGGCACGGTATAGCAATGACGTGGCTAATCAAAATTATGTCTGGAGCAAGCAACATCATTAATAGAAATATTTATTGTTTTCAGTCATTTAACACCTAAACAACAAACAATAAACACATAACAAACACGCAATTAAACAACATTTCTTCTTTCTTGGTTCATTGATCTCAATCCCTGTACATAATTCAATAAGTCAATATCTAGGCTCAATGAACCTAGGAGAGTAATTTTAGCTCCTTAGTATAGCCTTTAAACACAGTAGAAGAACCCTTAGAAGCTAAATGCTCAATGGTTGACTTCTAAGATAAGTGGATCAGAGCTTAGAGTAGATAAAAGCTCCTAAACTATCTATTTTATCCTGATCTAGTCACTTCTGCACATCTCTTGGATTGAAAGTAAATTCCTATACTTTCTGTCTCATAGTGTTTAGGCACTATACAAATAAAAAAATGACAAACAACATAAATTACATTAAAACACCAGTACAATAAAACTAAATTCCCTTGCAAAATTAAGTAAATTCTTTATTAATCACATAATCACTTTCTTCGACTAGTTCTCAAGCTGAATGATAGTCACGACACCATCCTTCCTGATCAAATCACTTCATCTATTTCCTATGGTATATTTTAGTCCCCATAATTTCTTTCCTAATGTGGGTAAATTCTCACTTTTGTTCACTAGTCTCAGGTTGAATGGTAATCCCAGTGTTATCCTTCTTGATCTAGTTATCTTGACTATTTCCTTGAGGGGATGTTAGTCCCTGCACTGTTCTTCCTAATGTAGTCAAATGCTCAATTTCATTCCACTTGTTCTCAAGCTAAATACTAGTCCCAGTTTTGTCCTTCCTAATTTAGTCACATCATCCACTTCTATGATGGTTGTTAGTCTCTGCGCTTTCCTTCCCGGTGTACTCAAATTCTCAGTTTCATTTGACTAGCTCTTAAGTTGAATGATAATCCAAAAGTCTCCCTTCTTGATCTAGTCACATCATCTACTTCCTATGGTGGATATAAATCTTTGCACTTTCCATTCTAGTGTAAGCAAATTCTTGGTTTCCTTTGACTAGCTCTATTTGTGAATGATAATCATAGTGTTATCCTTCCTAATCTATTCACCTTATCTACTTCAAAAGATAAATGTTAGTCCTAATAATTTCCTTCCCAGTGTAGTGATGTGCGGGCGACTAGCTGCTACTAATAGTAAATATGCAGTTCAATCCAAAATAAAAATAAATTTAGTATAAATAATTTTATCTCTTAAAATCTTTAAGCTGGCAAACCCATAATAATAACATAAGTATACTTATCGCTCAAGTAATAAAGAGCTTTAATGAAGTCCTAAGTATCGATCCCATAAGAAGTTGAAAATTTTTATGGTTACAACATCAAACACAATATTCAAACTATAAAACTAAAGTAGGCAAGATAAATCTAAATTAAATGTAATGTGTGCTAACGAAAATGCAGTTGAAAGAACTAAGTTAACTAAACTAATTGCTAAACTTTAAAAGTAAACTTATAAAGAGTAAACAAAGTTTTGAAATGAAGAGTTAAACTTTAAGAAAGCATCCTTTCCCTTTACAATGAGTTTGTTGAATGTGAAGAAAATAAAATTATTTTAAATTACATATATAAAATTGAATTGTGTCAAATATGGCAATCTTATTCTTTACCTTTTGAGAGTGCATAAAGAACATTGACTAATCCAAAGTTTGGTCCCTAAATTCATGGTTAGGTTGAGAGGATACTCACTCTCGCTTTAGAGCTCTCACTTCTCTCTCACCTGAGGGCTAACAATCTCACTTTAGTTTCTAAGCAACTGGATAAATTGGGGATTTTAATTTGTCACCTTAAAATCTTCAATTCTGCACCCATCAAAGTATATTTATCTATTTATTTGCACGTAACCCCATGTATTACATTCTCACCCATGAAATTGAATGTGACTTTTACCTTATTATAAAAAGTATAGCCCTTTTGGATCATATGTTTCTTAATAAATTTTAACCTTTCAATTGGACAGATCGAAATGTAAATGAATATCAGAGTTTGAATCATCACAATCTATTTACATTTAAATCCTTATAAAACAAAACTAATTCTTCACAAAATCATATCTCATTTTAGTGAGAAAGATAAAGAGAACTACTCAAAATTCATGAGAAGGATATGACAAAACATGAATTCAATATATAAAAATAAGTTTGTAAAATAACAAAAGAAAAGAACACAACTTATCTCAAACACCTTCCCATGCAATTCTCCTCACACATTTTTCTTTTCTTTTTCTTTTTCTTTTCTCTTTCTTTTTTTCCTTTTATTCTTCGTTTACCTTTTTATTTACTTTTCATGTGAGGATTACTATTTTGGATTGCCTTTAATAATTTTGAACTTCATTATCCTCTTTTTAAAGTCAAAACTTCTTACCTTCCTTTACTTTATAAATTCATATTAGCCTTGCAGATTTTTCATAAATTCTCACTCTTTTCTTCTTACATGAACCCTAAGATTCTTAATACTTCAAAAATACAATTTCCTTTACTTTAAATAAAAATATATAGCCTTATTCTTTCATATTAAATATCTTAATTCTAAAATTGACCTTCATTATTAAAGATTTTTGCTTAAATTCACCAAAATATTTACAAACACAAATATAGTTATTTAAAGTTAAACTAGTATATCCATGGTCATGTTAAATTAATTTTAAAAGTATAGTTAATTGAGGACAAATAAAATTTAGTTCACTTCTTTTAAGGAAAATTTTCTTTCCCCCAAACTTAAGTATTTAAATAATAAGTAAAGCATGTAGTACCAAAAAAAACTTGTAAGTGACGAAAATAATAAATGCATAAAAATAAAACTAACATGTAGAGGATTCTAAATATGAAACTCGGCTCTTGATATTTTGTATGCGCTATCTTAAAAAGTACGGGCTTTAAAGCATTAAATGAAACATAATACAACAAAAGAATTGCTATGAAAAAAATAAACTAAAGACATAAATAATAAACTAAAAAAGCTGAAAAATAATAGTCTACAAACACCAGTTCAATAGATCCACAATTTAAACACATAAATGTTCCACATACACAATCAATAATAAAACAAAGCAAATAACAACACATAAAAACAAACAAAACCTAAAGAAAGTGTACTCTTCATCATCCTCCTCTTCATCTTCTTCCTTTTCATCTTCTTCTTCCTCCTCTTATTCTTCATGCACATAAGGTGTAAAGTTAGGGCATGTAGGAAACTCTACTGTATGATCACCCCTTTAAAATCTAATCATCACCTCTTCATATGCAATATCATGTTGGACTCTTTTCTGCTTATATTCATCATTGTAGGCATTTCTAGCTTCGATACTGCCTATTCTATTCTTCATTGCTATAAGATCCGATTTCTGAATCATTAACTGCTCCATAATATTTTCAAGTGAAATAGAACTAGAAGTAGATGGTCTTGTAGCTGATGTGAAAGGTCTATCACTACTTCCACTCCTAGATCCAACAAATGATTTAAATTTATGCACAGTAGGTTTTCCAATGGGTTTTTGTGGTTACAACGTTTCTTCATTTCTACAAAATTCTACTCGTGATTGTTCACATAAAGTAAAAATCAAGGCAGGATATTCCAAACCACTAGCTTCCCCACTTCTAGCAATACTCTGAGCATTATGCACAATAAGAGCACCAATATGCACTATTTTCATTTGTTGAATGCAGAAATTCAGCACTGCTCTTTCCTTAGTTACTTCGCTCAGCTGATTTGTTGGAAGCAACTTTGCAAAGATAAAGTAAAGTCATGTCTTAGATTGAACATTTAACATGGAAGTGGAGAAATTAAATTTGTGATTAATTTTAATTTTCCATTCTCCTCTTTTATCAGTTAAAAAGACAATTACTTCATCAAGTGATGAATCAGTCATCGCGAATGCAGCATTCTCACAATGAAAATCATTTCTAAGTCCATAAAATTCATTGATTCTTCTTTGAGTAAACTTGAATTACTTACTTCAAATAAAAATATTATCATCTATTGTTACTCAAAGATTGAAATAGAATTCTTGAATCACTGGAACAATGGCTACTGCAGTGAAGTAGCATAAGGTTTTCCACTTCTGAGCAATAATCAGCCTTTCGATCTCTCCTCCCGGTTTTGAAAATGCTACCTCCTAAATCAATTTCCTCAAGCACATTTTGGTATTATATTTATGCTGGGCCTTGTAATTCACAAATCTCCTTGCATTGAATCTCCTGTAGGCTTTCCCCTCTTTACTCTTGGAGCCATAAAAATTTCTATATAAATTCAAAAAAATCCAAATAAATTCACAATATCATAAATTAAACTCCAAAAGTAAGAATATTTGGTAAGAAGCTTTTCACCATGGGTTCTCTTTAAACTTCTTAATAAAACTCTCAAATTTTCAGATTTCCAAAATGTAAGGTAAATCCATGGTGAAAATCAAAATTTTCTAGGTTAAAGTGAAGCTCTTACCAAGAGAAGATGAAATCCAAGACTTTTAGGCTTTGAAATCTCCTCAAATCCACCAAATGTGAAGCCACCTCTTCAAAAATCCGCTCAATTTAAAAAATTCATCAAGTAACTACTACTGGTGCTTAAGCGTGGGGTACCTAGCACTTGGGCACAGAGCCTCTGACGCTTAGACGCCCAAGTTCATTTTTGCATTTTTCTTCATTTTGCTCCAAATTTGACCATTTTTCACTCATTTTAGCATTTTTCATCCATTTGATTGTACCTGTAAGAAAAATACACAAATACCTTTCATTAAAGCGTAATTTCTCAAAAATAGGTATAAAAATGTGTATAAAAAACATTATATATTTTAAAATATATCAGATATCCAAAACCTTACAAGGTTATTTGAAGAGTGAATCCAGGTATCCTTGGTTTATCCAATGATTAAGGGGTTGAAATTAGTGGTAAACTGTTCTTTTAATTCATTCCTCTACTTTCGAAACATTTTTACAAAATTAGAATTCTTTAATAGAAATTGTCTTAAGTGAGTTGCTACCCTATTACCCTTTGTATTTTAATCATTTTAGTAGACTAACTATCATCATTTAATTACTACCCCTCTGATTAATCCTAAAATTCCAGGTTAAAGTACAAAAATCCAAAAATTACAAATATACCCCTAGGTTCACACACTAAAACTCTCAATTCTTAAATCTAATGGTCATGAAACTTCATTGACCTCTCATTTATTGATCAATTAAGTTAACATAGAAGAAACTATATTTTTATGATATTTATTTATTTATTTGTTATTTATAGTAAAAAATAGTGAGTTTAACATAGAAAGTAATTCAACCCTTCAAAATAAACTCTCTGTCCTTAAGAAAATCTTGTGATATTTCTCATGACTAGGGGACTCGTCAAAACCAATTTTGTGATTTTTTAAAATATATTTTAATTTTCATAATTTTCAAATAATTTTTGAAGGGAAAATCAATTAAAATATAATTTTTAATCTTAAAGCAAACTCTCATTTTTCTCTAACTTCTCTGACCACAAGAAGCTCAACAAACTTAGCTTTGTATTTGTTTTGAGTTATATTTTATTTTTAATAATTAATTTACTAAAATAGTGATATTTTCTTTGAAAAATAGAAATTATATGGTTTGGTGTGCTCTTTGACTTTGGAAAAATCAGAGAACACTTCTAAAAACTAAGCTAACAAACACTCAAAAGTTTAATTCAAAATGATAAGTATTTGATTTTTTATAATTAAAAGAGACTTTGGAGAAAATAATTATTTTACAAAAAAATACTAAATATTTCTTTTTTATTTTTTTCAGTAATTTGTCCTATGTTCAAGAGGTGAGGCCTTTGTCCAAGAGGTGAGGCCTCAATTGGATGGTTGTTGAAGATTTGTATGAGTCCGGAGTACTTCCAATAAGAGCAGGTTTCCTCCAGTAAAAGGACAAGTACAAACTTGATCAAATCCGTGGTCGGCCTTGGTCTACGACCATTGTGGAGGGCTCGAGAAAGAGGGCTTTTGTTGGGGAATGAAGTTTTAGGCTATGAGGAAGCTTTTGGAACACTTAAATTGGGGTTTGGTGAAATGAGGTGGCTGAAAAAAATGGCTTGGGCTTTAATGGAGAAATTAGGGTTGCTGAGTGGATGGAAATAGCCAAAGATGTTGAGATTTTTACTGAGAAAGGATGTTGGAATGCTTGGAAATGATTTTGGTAGAGTTTTCCTTTATGTTCTCGAACTCTCTCCTTTTTTGCCATGGAGGGTGGCATTTTAAAGGCCTAGAAAGTGGCCAAAGGGCTAAGCCAGCTTATGGTGAAGTTGCTTTCATGCTCAAGTGGTTTAGTGGTGGAGGATTGTGCAATGAACTGCCTTGTGCCAAGTGTCCATAGGTTAGATTTAAATGGAATGAGTTTGGGTTAACTTTTCATTCGACTTGGGCCAAAGTCATGCAAGCATGTTTGGGTGATCTCCCAAGCCTCCAAAGTTACTGGCCAGCTTGGGGAGTTGATGCTAAAGTGTCTATCCAAAGGATTTTTAGATTACTTTTGGTTTATTTTAGGTTTAAGTGAAGCATAAGTGAGGGAAGGTGCTTTTGGCCAAAGAGGGAAATGTTCCCTCTATTTACCACTTAGAGGAGGGTATTTTTGTAGAGTGTGTAGGGAGGACATGCTTTAAATGTAAAAAGTTGAGAAAAATAAACATTCTAAGCAGTGTTATTCATGGTTATATTTTGGTTGTATCCTGGGCATATTGATAAGGGAACATAAATAGTGCCATCTTGGTTTTATGTAGGTTTTGAGAAGGTATTATATGTATATGTATATATACTTTATTATATATCTATATACAGAGAGAAACAAACACATACACACACACACACACACACACACACACACACACACACACACACAGATATATATATATATATATATATATATATATATATATATATATATATATA
>NEWO01000339.1:597538-654218 GCA_003013225.1 Phalaenopsis aphrodite | reverse complement strand
ACTTCTGTTATTTTTATTCATTTTTTTATTTTATTATATTTTATTTTATATTTTTTTTATTTAAATCATCAAATTTGGTGTTATTTTGTGCAAATAATCGTTGACTTGGTGTTATTTATGCAAGGTATCACCAAAATCTCAGTGTTAGGTGAGGGATGAGAAGGTGCATTGTATTTGGCGAAAAAAATTTGGCGATCCGGTGTTCTCCGCGTGTTTTTCACAGTTTCGCGCACATGGGAGAAGGCAGGTTGTATTGTGTGTGTTATTATGGGTGTCAATCAGTGTTATTGGTGATTAAATCATCAAGGAGGGGTTATTTTGGTGTTATTCAGAGGTTTTGCATGGTGACCGAGGAAGGAGGGTTTATTTTGAATTTATTTTGGTGTTGTTGGGGGTTTCTAGCGTCGTTTGAAGGAGTTATTAGAGGGATTCAAAGTTTTTATTATTGGTGGATTATTAGGTGTTATTGGGTTGTATTTTTGGTGTTATTAGGTAGTTTTATGGAGTTATTGTGGGGAATTGTAGAGGTTTGGCATGTCGTGTTATTTGGACATTGAGAAGGTGTTATTAGGGAGTTATAGTTGTGTTATTAGAGGTTGAAGTGGAGTTATGAGGGCATTAAAGTGGAGTTATTTGGGGATTAATGTTGAGTTGTTGGGCTGATTTTAACTCTCGCCAAGTCCAAACCTATCCTAAACTACCTTCCCCTTTAATCCATCTCATGGAAACTTGACACAAGGTAATTGGTGTATTTGGAGAGTTATAGAGATTTGAATGAGGAAGATTGGATCATGAACTTTATAGATTTTGGAAATGTGTAGAATTTGATATGAATTGAAATAGATTTTGAATATTTTGTGGGTTTGGTGTGAATTGATTTGGGTTTCATAAAAATTGGATGTAAGTTTTGGTTTGATCCTGGATTTAAAATTGGGTGAACTTGGATAGTTGGAATGAATTTGCTGAGGAGGAGCATTAAATGTAATTGAAATGCATGAAGAGCCTCCTCAAAGCCTCCTAGTCCCATAGGAACTTATTTCGGAGCCTCCACATGTTGGTCATAACCTCCCAAGTGCTGGAGGTTTATGAACACCCATGCGAGTCTTCAAAAGAGGTCAAGCAATACTATGAATTTCAAAGGAGGGGGTGTGAGGTGTGTGTGAAGAGGAATGCCCCAAGCCACCAAGGGTCAACAGGGTGTCCTTAAGGTTTCATGATTATATGGGAACTCATCCTTGAGTTTTCACATGTTGGTCCTAATCTTCTAAGTGTTGGAGGTTTTATAACCACCCATGTGGAGCTCTAAGAAGAGTTAAGAAGTTGTTTGAAATCCTGAAATGGGTGGCTCCCACCACTAGTCCTCAAGGATAGTTAAAGGGAAAGTCCCATGACTAGGTCATAAGTACTAAGAGGAAGACTAGACCTGACAAAAAATGAGGTCAATGGTGACACATTCAAAGATCTCTGGTCAGCAATTCATGAATTGTGTCATCTATAGAAACTTCGGTAGCCCTAAGGTCATGGGAACAAAACTCTAACTTATGACTATTAGTTGGATCTCTAAGAGGTTGGACTTATACCCGCTGAAGTAGTGAGGATGTCATTGGAAAGAAAGAAATAATGATGTTCAACTACAAAGTTAGAAATGCTCCCTACAAAAGAACTTACACCCCATCTGGGTCAGGAAGCCTTTTAACAACCTAAATGCACTAGATAACCACCTAAGTAGAAATCTCTGTTGGGTTAGTCGGGTTGGAAAAGTATGAGGGCCTCTCCTTGGGACATATAAAATGATGCAATTATCTAAAGCAGTCCTTAGATATTATAAAAGTCAAACTAATTATGTCTTGGGTGGGAGCCATGCTATGCATTTTGTTACAATTAAGCTAAATGGCCATGCTAAAATATAAAACCAGGTTTTTGAAAGTCCTAATAATTTTAATCCTAATATTTTGATTGTCTCAATGTTTTATTATTAGAATTTTGAGTAAAAAATTTTATAATTTTAAGATTCTTAATGAGCCTAGATTAAAGTTTTGGCAGCATCTCAGATCAAACAAAATAAACAAGTGGAAAAAAATTCAGGCATGCAAACAAGCAAGAAAGACTCTAAACAAGCCAAACATAAGAAAGGCCAATGCAGCGGGGTCGGCAACATAATCCAGGAAAAGCATGAAAGGCAATCAAACTTTGCATATACATATTCGGTCCTAGATCTATACAAAAATATAGAATGTAAACTCAAAGTAGGAGACACAAGCAACTTCTTTTGGTCCTTATCATGTTGTTTGATTCATTGTCCGCCTCAAAACTCATGTCTGTACCTTATTTCTGATGCAGACTTAGCCTAGGGACTCTATCAATTACAGTTGAAAGAGAAGATAAAGACTCGACCTATAGAAGATTGTTAGCATAAGTTAACTCTACCTAAAGAAGATTGTTAGCACAGGTTAACTCATGCAATTGTATCTGATTCATGCCTTTTTATTGGGGGAGTTAAATAACACCTGCAAGCAAAGTGCTAGTAGAAATCATCACACACTCCCCCTTCAATGATACCTATGTGTGTGCATATATATAAGCATGACTCTCTGTAAAATAATGCTCTAATATACACCGTGCATATCAAAATAGTAAGCATGTAAGTACAAAAGTGATGATTGGCTAGAAAAAACAAGCCAGCAGAGGACAATAGCCAGAGGCATCAAAATTAATATCTAGGATTATAGTCCTAGCCTAGCACACCATCTAACTAAAAGTGTCCAAAACAACATCTAAGTGCCTCGGGTAAAGTCTTTGAGCATGCATGAATTTGACAGGGTCTTCATGCTAGCCCCGTCCTCAATTTCTCAGGGTTTTAAAGGGTGTCACCCAAGATGAATTCTAAAAGATTCGGCCTTACATATGGGCTAGCTTGCGACACACATGCTTTTAAAACTATGACAAATTCAATAAGTAGAAAAATCTAATCTCTTTATTTTAAAATAAGGGCCATTAAAGGCACACCTATATTACATAAGGTGAAATAAGTTAAATCCATTGGATCCTTAACACAGTCGTACTCATGTTGATCCATATGCGATAACTCGCACTACTCACTGGGATCAACCTAACAAGCAATGTCTGTTAAGACATGTGGACTAACGTAGAGTCACTAACCTAATGGGTTTGGCTTGCTATCATGCATGCATGCAAATTTAAATGTGAATAATCATACACAAGTGGTGAGGGTGATTATGTCATGAAGGCAGTGACTCAGGAAGGTGTCGTGACTAAAAGGTTAGGATTTATGAAGTTGTCGGATGCTAGGATGGATATCTCAACACCCGTTTTAATATATATATATATATATATATATATATATATATATATATATATATAATTTGAAAAAAAAAGGTATTTTGAATTTTGAAAATACAAAACCAGACTGATCTCATATTCCCAGTAGTTTAAATAAACGAGCAAAATACCTCAAGTAATGTATACATCCTGAAGGATAAACACACTACTTACTGGTAAGACTCGATTAAATAGGCTAAAGATTGTATGACATCTATTTAAGTATGCGAAACCATTTTTATTATAAACATAAAAGTTCCCCTATTTAATATTAAAAAATAAATAGGGTTTATATTAAGTTGTGTTCTGAAAAGCTTCGTATAAGGGCAATCCCCTATAGTTAATTACATCCTAGATAACCGAGGTCACCTAAGAAAACTCTCGATAAAAATTAAAGGATATTATCTTCAAGGAGTTCCAAAGAATAGGACTTTTCAACAAGATCAGACAAAGAGGTGTGAAAGGGAATGACTCAAATTTGGAACATTTTATTTTGGAATCCAAAGAAGAACTAGGGGATGTCATAGATCTTGAGGAGAACCTCGTGACTTTCTAAACTATCCTACTATTTGGCTTCAGTTTTAGAGAATAGAGTTGTTGAATATTTTATCCTGCCAATGTTATTAATGAGGGCTTATATTCATGTGAAACGATCACACAAATAGCCTGAAAGATGTGAGGATTCAAGTCATGATAAACAACAACCTCAGAATCCTAAAACGAGTTAGCGCTTATACTGTATAGCAGAACCATACAAAGTCTTAAAGATAAGTTAAGAATTTATGTTGCATAAGCAAACAATCTCGAAGTCCTATAGATTGTTGTTTAATTCTAAAGACTAGTTTAGCTTGTATAGATGTATTTTGCTTTTAAAGATAGTCGTGCTGCCCACAATGCTAGCTCCAAGCCCCCCGTTGTAGCAAATTTAAGTTTTATAATGTGTTAAGTTATGATGTCAAATCAAGTGTTCCCTAGGGTTATAGTTATTTAGATATATGGGGGATGTTAAAGTTAATTAGAGCGACACCAGCTAGGATCCCACAGTTCCCTCGTTCCGGCACCACTATTTTATTATGGATTCACTTAGTCCAAATGAACTTACTATACTCAACTTAATGAGTTCCATACTTTCATTTAGACAGTGAGAATTCTCGTTAACAACCATAGGTTACCGATCATCTATAGAGACATTTTAATTTAGTTGCAATTTTTTATTTTGTTTTGTTTGTGATTAAATTTTGAGTTGTCTTATATTTTGAATATTGTGGCGGTGAATTTTATCTTGTTTGATTTTAGTTTTGGTTTTAGTTTGGTGGTTATCCTAAAGGTTTTGGTTTTGACATGCATGGTGACATATGAAAAAGTAAAGGTTTTGGTTATCCTAAAGGTTTTGGTTTTGACATGCACGTTGTTTAACATGCAAGTTCATGAGCAGGAAACAATATGTAAAAGTAAATTGCAATGCAATAACTAAAAAGCATACCTATCAAATCTTCTCATTCCTCCATCTGAAAGTTCAGTACTTGCAAGGCATATATATATATATATATATATGATTTTGCAGGAATCGAAACATGCTTGTAGTAAAAATAGAAAGTACTGTTTGAGGTGTGTCTACCAGACCCCATATCATACTTGGTGGGTCCAAATTTTAAGGATGATTCTGTTAAGCAAATCATAATAAATCCAGATGTCCTTCAAGATTTCCAAAGGTTCATGAAGAAGTCCTGGGTAACACCCTAGACATTTCATAATCTCTCGAATCATCTAGAGTTCATTTTGGCCATATTATATTTGCTATATAATTCACCCATTTCAAACCCTTATGTTTAATGAACTTTGATGTTTTGATTATCCTTTTAAGTGGAGGTAATTATCACTTGATGTCTCACTTATGAGTTATATACGTAAAGGCCCTTAAGGGTAACTCAACTTAATTAAGGAGTTTAATCAATTTGATTCATAAGAATGAGCTTGTAGTGTTTTTATTTAAATTAACTTAATTATGTGTTATTTTCTAAACCTCATTAGATAAAATTTTGATTAAGCCTAGTTCACTACCAAGCCCTTAAAACAGAATGTGTAGATTTGTAATTTTAGAAAAAAAATTTAAATGTTTATACTTTTAATCCTTATCATGAATCATAAATCATTTCAAAACCATTAATCGGGCTTAAAATCAGTGAGTTATGATTTTCCAAAATCAAACCCCTCACATTAATATTCCCCTCTTTAAATTTTCTTCTCAATTTCATTAATTTTGAAAAATTACACATTTATCCTTTGTAAGACCAAAATGAGATTGGTTGCTACCACTTATTCCTTTTATGTTTCATCAAGACATATTATTTAAGATCATTTATTACTCATTAACCCTTTGATTAATCCTAAAATTTAATTAAGGCTTAAATTATAAGATTACCCTTTTGCTCCTAAGGCCTTAACACCCCATAATTCATTAAATCAAACTCAAATGACTTTATGTTTCCCCACTCATGGGTTTATTAAAACATAAGAGGAGAAAATGTGATTTTTTTGAATTTATTTAATTTTATAATTATTTCTAATGAAAAAATAGAGATTTTCAATGAAAATTTAATAACTCAACCAAAACAAAATCTCTATCCTTAAGAAAAATATTAGAAGTTCACCTAGGTCAAAAGACCACTTGGACCAATTTTCATGATTTTTAGAGGTCTAATTTAATTATTATAACTATTTTTTTGTTTTAAGCATTAATTAAATATAAAATATTATTTCAGTGCAATCCCTCTGTGTCCAAGGAACCCAAAGAAATAAATTTCAGATTTTTTTATTTATATTTTGATTATTGGAATTATTATAGTGAAAAATTAGAAAAAATTCATTTTTAAGCCTTTAAAATTAATATCTTGACTTAGAAAATTAGGTTGATTGGTCTCAAGTGATTAGGTAGTCAAATGTGATATTTTAGTGTATTTTTATAATCTTGCAATTATTATGATTTTTAATTATTTAAATACTAAAAAAAGAAGTATTTATTATAATTCCACTTTTATTTTTTTTAGGTTCCTCTGGTCATAAGGAGCTCCAAAACCAATTTTGTGACTTTTAAAGTTGTATTTTAATTATTATAATTATTTTAATGCCAAAAAAGCAAGTTCATCTAATTAATCCATTTGAATGGTCAAATTAACTCCAATTAACTTGAAATTTTTATGGGGAGCTCCTCTGACACTGAATTATAGTGAAAAATGATTTTTATGCCATTTACATTTATAATTATTCCAATTGAATTTTTAATCATTTTTAGGGGTTGTTGACAATTAGGGTTATTTTTACTGAGTTAAATCAATTTTATATTTTTCCTAGAGTCGTCTGACCACAGTGAACCTAATAAAATAAGTTTTGTATTTTTATAATGAATATTTTAGTTATTATAATTTTTATACCAAAACAGGGACCATTAACTTAAAAATTAGATATCTCCAGTTAAAAATGCCCCCTCACCTTAGAAAAATGAGGGGAAATACCTAACAATAGAGACATCAAAAGCCCCATAGTCCCATGGCATGGTGAAACATCTATGCAAATGGAGAATTCAAATAAGAAAAGCACCATTTAATTATTTTAAAATCATATATGCATCAAATGGACATGAAACCATTTCCACATTATTCTGCTCTGTTCACTAAGCAAGAGCATTTTTTATTTTATTTTTATGATTTTTCTACACCAAGATATGCATTTTTAAAGTTCTGATATTTAAATAAATGAGAAAAAAACCTTATTTTTCTACTTATTCACTCGGCGCAACATCATCCTCAGTGTCTCCAAAGCTCCACGTGGCATCTTCTGGTTCGACACCGCCGTCTGAGTCAGCCCACGCTTTATGTACCGTGCTTCTGTCTGATGCAATCAGAGCCCTTCGTTCGATACACACTTGATCCGACAACGCTATGTCATTGTCCTAACTACTTCATCTCGTGAGTCGTTCACCTTAAAACCCTAATATCTCAAGCTACACTTGACCAAATCACCTTAGGTTTGACCTTATGACTCGTTTAAGTGAAACGAACCTATTCATATGGCTAACCTATCATGAAATTGATCCTATGCTCATGGAGAATTAAAATAAGCTTGGGATGAGGGAAAAATCTTATACCTTGGTCTAAGAGGGTAAGCCTCGATTGGATGCTTGGAGAAGCTTCGTAGAGGTCCAAAGAGCTTATGGATGAAGTCTTTGGTCGTGGTGAATTATCTAGACCAAGTTCGACCAAGGCCGATTTTGGGTGTTGATGAAAGTCCACTCTAGGGTGGTTTGTCTTTTGTGGGGGACCTTCTTCTCTCGCTCAGGAGATGGTGTGGGTGCAATTAATTTGCATTTAGTGGAGTTTTGAGGGATGTCATGTTTCAAGCTCAAATTAGGGTTGAGAAATTGACTCCGATCAGTGGGGAAGAGGGCTGGAGAAAGGTTGCATTGCACTGAGGTCTTGAAGAAGCTCTGAGAACAATTTGGAAGAGTCTCCCCAAGGAATTTCAAGCTCTCCCTCCTTGGCCTTAGATGATGAGTTTAAATAGAGGGGGAAGGAGAGGCCACCATGGCTGGCCAGTGGGTAAAAAAGCTTGCTTAGGTGGAGGGAAGAAGAGTGCAAGTATCCAATTGGAATGAGACAGATTGAATGGGTTCAATTTTGAGTTTTGGCCTAGGTGGAACATTTGGACTTGGATTTTCCAGCGACCAAGGTGGCCGACCGGCTAGGCTCAGGTCACCATCCAGTCCAGGGGATCAGGGCTTGGTTTGCAGGAGTCAATTGGGGTTGTCCATGTGTAAAGACATTGAATTGAAATGGAATGGGGGAAGAGCTATTTTGGGTCAAATTGGGTTAAGTCATGGTTTGGGGTTGGGTTCACTCACCAAGGTGGGTTTGGATGCTAGGGAAATCAGATGATTCAGCTTAATCAACATAGTGAGGTCCCTATCCAAGTGATTTGCCATAAGAATGAGGTTTAGGTGTTTCATGCGGTGGATTAAAAAAGATCTTAAGGATATTTTAAAGTTGTTTGTCCCCTTTCCATTAATAGCATGGTGATGTGGCATGACTCTTATGGCTCACCTATGGCTTGGGAGTGGCTTAATGGCTTGCATGTGGCTTGGTTCTTTTGTATGAAAGGGGTTATTTGGTATTTTTGGTGAAGTTTGGCATGATTCTTTATTTGGAATGATTTGGTTTTGGATTTAGGACTTAGAAAATCATTTTGATGAGATATGTGTTGAGAAAAAATGAATAAAATGTCACATAGGCTTTTTGATTAAAATTGGGCTTTTGGGATTTAAGTGTGGCGGGCTTGAATTGGATCAAAATTTGGGCCAACCAAATGTTCAATTTGATGTAGGAAGGTGTCATGAAGAATTTAGGAAGGATTCAAAGTGGTCTTGAATTGAATTGGAAGGCCAAGTTAGGGAATTTAGGTATAGGTCAAAATTGGGTCTTATTGATTATGGTGAAGTTAGACTTGTAATTATAAAAAATTGAGCTTGTATTTGGCTTCCATTGGTATTAGGGGTGTTTAATTTAGATTTGTAATTGAAATTAGGCAAGATTGGGGTCAATTGAACCAAGATTGGGGCTAATCTGGGAAAATTGGGCCTTTAAGGGAAAATTGGGGCTTTTGGTCAAATTAGGCCGTTTTGATGGTTAAAAAAATTGAAATTGGGAATATTTGAGAATATTTGAGATGATTTTAGAATTTTTGGGTCATGAGGGACATTTTAGTAATTTTGCGATTTTGGTGGATTTTGGTCAATTTAGGTAGTGGTGTGTGATTTGAAATGACTTTTGGACAAATTTGGGTATTTTGGGTAATTTTAGGATTTTTTGCAAAAATTAGGGTTGGAGGGGTATTTTGATAATTTGGTGATTTTTGGCTATAATGGATAAGTAAGTCATGAACCCATGCCAAACCAATAGGAGTCATACGAGGATTCATTTTGGATGTTCAATATGTTGGTCCTAACCCTCTTAGCCAAGAACTAGGGGTATATGTTCACTTATATAAGCTTTCCAAAAGAAGTCAGGAGACCAAATTAAATGGGTCTTAGGATTTAGAGTATGTAAGCAAGTGTGTGAAAGCTAGCCTTGCTAAGATCAGACCACCCAGGGTTAACCCTAAGACTTAACCATCGTATGGGGACTCTCCTTGAGATCTTCCATACTGACCCCACCTACTAAGTGCTAGAGGTTAAGACCAACATATGGAACTTCAAGTCCAGCAAAGAAGTGTTTAGAATTTATAATGGTGAGGGTTTCCTTTCTAGTTCTTTAGGAATAGTCAACAAAAAAGTCATATGGCTAGACCTTAGGCTATTGAAGAGAAAAAACTAGACCTCAACAAAAAATGAGGTCAATAGAAGGTGGGTGTGCCTTGAAGGCAATGACCTGGATGCTGGGTGTGCCATGGAGGCAGTGGCCTGAAAAATGGGTGTGTGTGGAGGTAGTGACCCAAATGGGTCGTAGAGACAACTACTTGAAGGATGAGTGTATTATGAAGGCAATGACCTGGAGAGGGGATGTGCCATAAGGATAGTGACTCAAAGGCTGGGTGTGTCATTGATGTAATGACCCAAAGAATAAGTTTCTCGTGGATATGGTGACCTAGAGGGTGGACGTGTCATGAAGGCACTACCTTAAGGAATGGGTGTATCATATAGATAGCGACTGATCCCAACTTTTTATATAGATATAAAATGTGATGTATGCAATTATATGCTTAATTTTCTTAATAGTTATTCTTAATTTGCAACATAGTAAAAAACTTGATCTAAAACAAAATCTAAGTAAGTTTTCCACTATGAAAGAAATAAGAATACAATTATAATATTTAAATATGGGATAATACACAAGTATGCATATCATTATCAAGTAATATAAGACTTTTTGATTAAGCCTTGAATATCGAACCCACAGGAAAGACTGCAATATGCACTTAATAAAACTAGAAAGTTTAAATGACAAAAGTCTACTTAGCAAAAAATTCTTACTTAAACTTAAGATAATATAATATGAATAAAAATTTGATTCTTTTTGCAATTTTTTTTATGAAAATAAAGTAAGCAACTAATTAACTTAACTAAATATTTGTAAGATGAAAGCTATATAAGTAAAATATATTTTTCCTCATCATGAATCAGTAATAAGTATAAAAATTTTATTGTGAAAGTATGTTAAATGTGTTGTGTCAAATATAAGCAATAATATTATTTACCCTTCTTAGAGATGCTATAAGGAATACTGGCTAATCTATAGTTTGAATAGTCTTAAAGATCGATTAGGTATGGAAGATACTAGCTCTCACTCTAAAGTTTCCTCTTCTCCCTCCACCTGGCGGCTAACATCTCGTATCAAAACCTAAAACTATAAATCAAATTGGGGGCTTTAGCCTGTCACTCTAAAGTCCTCTAATTATACACCCTTCAAAATTTTATTTCCCTATTTATTTACACTCAACCCCATGAACTATATTCTTATTCATGAAATCAATATGTGATTCTAACCATTTGTTGACCGAGACAATATCATGTTAGATCTTACATATTCTCACAATAGGTATTAACATCTTAATTGGTCAAATCAAGAAGTAAATGAAGTGCAAAGTTTCAAATCATCGCAACTTCTTCCAACATTGAAGTTTAATACTTCACACAACTTCTTTTAAACACTTAATCACTTAACATTTTAAGGAAAAAGATAAAAAAAGCTACTCATAATCCATGGAGAAAACACAACCACACATAAGTTTAAAAGTAGAAATTTTGCACACAAACAAGAAATCAAAATTAAAACTAAGTGTAGTCACAAAGATAAACACTTATCTTAAATCCTCTCCACTAAATGTCGTGAAGTTCTTTTGAATTCTCTTCCTTCACTCACAATACAAAGTGACACTCAAAATAAAAAGAAAGTGGTTAGCGGTAACGACAGCTATGGGCGGCGGCGGCGGCGACTCGAATGGATGGTGGCTGTAAAATTTGATGGGTGGTTGGCCTCTTTTCTTGATGATCCAAGTCTTCCATTAATAAAAATCCAAAAGGTGTCTTGGTGTCCCTTCAAAATGTGTCTCCATTCAACGAATCTTCTATAAGTTGCCTCCTCAAAAGCCAATTAAATGAATTTTCATGTCCATGGGATATTTCCCACATTTTTACCAGGGTTGCTTCAAACACCTCTTCATAAATTCTTTTAAATTTAATGAATCATCAAATAACTACTTTTAGCACTTAAGCATATGGCACCTAGTGCTTAGGCGTCAGACATGGGCTCTTAGGCGCCCAGTTCATTTTTGCACATTTTTTCATTTTTGCTCCAAAGTTGACCATTTTTCACTTCTTTTAACATTTTTCATCCATTTGAATATACCAGAAAGAAAAAAGAACAAAAACCTTTTATTAAAGCGCAATATCTCAAAAATATGTATAAATGTGTATAAAAACACTATATATTTTAGGTGTATCAGTGATCTAGAGTGTGAATGTATCGTAGAGACAGTGACCCTGAGGGTGGGTGTGTCGTGGAGGCAGTGAACTGATAGGGTGAACATTCCATGACCTAGAGGGTGGGCTTGTCATGGAGGAAACAACCCGAAGAATGATTGTGCCATAGAGAACGTGACCCAAGAGGGTGGACGTTCCGTGGAGGCAACACCTCAAAGAAATGGATGCACCACAAGGGGCGTTGGCTTAAGGGAATAATGATCCTCACTAGGTAGACTCATACTAGTGGTGTGAGTGTATGAATGAGCACTCAAAATGTAACTCAACCATGAAAAAAATAATTATGCAAGTTATCATGCAAGTGACATTAATGCACGTGCAAAATATACACTATGTAAGTTAAGTTGGTTGTTCGATCTGCTAGGTCGATCGGGGAGCATACTGCGATCTGCTAGGTCGATCGGGGAGCATACTGTAGGCTCTCTTAGCTATGTGATTTCTATCGATCAGGTTATGGTTTTCACCCTTTGTATGATGACTTAGCTCTACCCAAATGACTATAAAATCTCCTCTTACTTTGATTGCAATGAATTTTCTTGGCTTCCTATGTTTCGAAACTATTTAAGCAAACACAACACCTTCTATTGTGAGTTTTGTACTGTATTCCCCATAATGTAATTAATCATGAGAATATGACATTATGGGAGGTCTCTCTGAACCCAAAACAAATTAAATTTGATAATTTATTTATGTTTGTTTACAATGTACTTTTAATAGAATCTTTCTATTATATTCTCATGGTCTGATTTACTTTAGACAGCTCTTTTGTAATTTATATTACAAGAATTTTTCTATAAAAATACCTTCATAGCTACTCTTTTTGTTTCTTTCTAGATTTAGTCCAACTTAAGTCTATCCTTTTTTTTCATTGATCTTTTAGGCCTAAAAAGGAGGATTTGAAGAGGATAGATGCCAAAAAAGCCATCACAACTAGAAGAAAAAGGTGCGAACAAACTCTCAAGAGCATGCAAAAGAAAACTCACAACCCTTGAAATTTCCAGCTATAGAGAAAAAGATGGGGAATTCCCCTTCTACCATGGTTACCAATATCATATGTGGGAAAGGGGGGAATTTGAAATTCCTCATTCAACCCTCACCTTACCAATTGACATCTCTCTCAGCTCTTTGTCATTTGCTTCAGCGAGCTCCAACAACCAACTCCAATGAATCTATCACAAGACATTAGCCTTCAGAATAAACCAACAATTATTAGCTCGCTAGCCCTAAATAATAAGCGATTACCTCTTCCTCCTTTAGCTTATCATTGTGACAATTGGAGGAATCACCCATAAATTCCATGTAATCCTTAGATTGCCTCCTTTTTTTCCTTCGGCCATGGTACTTTCTTAAAGAACGTAGGACATTAAGCTTTCCTTTCCTTTATTATAGGACATTAGGAGCACTCCTTCCTAAAAAAGCAGCGAATTGTGAGCAAAGTTAGCAATACATAAGAAAAAAAAACCTCAATTTCTTCTTTATATTTTGGATTAATTTCAAAAATATGTAGAATCATTAAACATAATTTAAACCCTAAATAAAAATAGTGATCATTAACTATGTCCTAGTAGACCACTAGAAAGTTATTTAGAATTTTTTTAGATTTATTTGAGATTCTTTCCTCAATTTTTTTCATAACTTATAAATAGGTTAATTAGTCAATTTAATAACTAAATTAATCATAGTTAATTAACATAATTTTAAATTGATTAAACCTTAAGCCTAATTGAACATCTTAGAGATTCAATAACAGATTTGGGATATGATTGAGAAAGTAAGCTGATTGAGCCTATTAAAACAAATTAGTTATTTGATTAAGCTCAATTAATTAATTAACTGAATTAGAATCATAAGGAAACTTTATAATTGCATACTTCTTAAAATAATAATCTAAAAAAATTTCAAAACTAATAAATCTAATCTTATAACTATAAGAATGAATAAAAATCGAAATTATATTAAATGAATTAATTAATATTTTTAATTAATTAACTTATTAATTGAATATTTAAAATTTTGTAACTATTAAATCATGAACAAAAAAGACCTAGGAATTTTTTAAGGAATGTTGGACCCATCTCTATCATACCTAAAATTTCTATAATTTTATGAAATTTAAGGACTTTTCTATGAATTAATTTAATAATTTCACTTAAAAAGTATTAATAAAATCAAACTAATCTAAATTAATCTCAAATTTTTATATTAAACCCCACTAGTAGCCTCTCAGTTTGGGGTAAATTTTCATAAAAAAACTGAATATATTTAATAGGAAAATTAAAATTAAATTTTAAAGGCTTTGTTTAAATTATTGAAATAAGAAATTTAAATTAATTGTTACCCTAAAGCAGGTTGAATTTATGAAATTCATAGGAATTAAACCAGCAAGCCAAGTCAATGAAATTTTAATCATAAACACTTAATATGATAAATATACATACAAATATGGTAAAATATCATTTTTAAATAAAATTTTTTTGAATTTTAAAACCCTAAAATTATAGCAAATCTTAAATAAGTCATAAATTAAGCAAGTTAGCTCCAAATGAGCTATAATTTTTACAGAAAAATTTGGAAGTCATTCCAATTAACATGTATTTTTTAGGCACTTTTTAACTTATTTTAAATTTTGATTGATTAAATCATTTTAATTAAATAATAATAAATCAAATTTATGAAATAATTCGTAAACTACTGAATTTTCTAAAATTAGTGTTTATATTGATTTTTAGTTTGGAAAGTAATTTAATGAGGATTTACGGGTGATTTAAACAGTTTAAACTTTTCAAATACATATACTAAGGAATCTAACAATCCTTAGTGTAAGATTAATCTCTTTTAAGTCTTAATCAAACACCATAACCTCTAAAGAACCTTAGGAATATGAAGTTTAAAAAAAATTAACCTAAACTAATGTTAATTAATGTCTAATTAACTTCAAACTAATAACAAATAGAAAGTTTAAGGCTTAATGCTTTAATTAGATGCTAAGATTAAAATTACAAACCTAAGTCATTTTCAACCCAATAGAGAAACTTAAAACCACTTGAATCTAAGCTTCCTTTTTCTTAACACCATCATGACTTCAATCACTTATATATGGGTGGTGTTTAGGCAAGCTTGGTAGGTTGTTCAACTTGATTGACTTCAATCGACTCAACTTGAATTGAGTTGACATTGTTAAAACCTTGGTCAAACCAAGGCCAAAACATGTTGAAAGTTAATCTTAAAGTAAGTCACAGTTTAGGTCAAACTAATATCAAACTTAGAATTAAATCAATCCATAGATTAGTTCAAAGTCATTTGAAAATATATTAACCATAAATTCACCTTTAATTTAACTCAAACCCAAAAGTCAAACTAAATTTAAACTCCACAAATTCGAGAAAATAAATAAATAAATAAATAAATAAATAAAAAATATATATAATCAAATCACCATAATTGTCTAGGTTACTGTATCTCACTTTCTTTAGTGAGATGCTCCATCTTATTAGGAACAAGTAATAGATATGAACCACACAATTGTAAAAGTTAAACTTCAAACCAAAACCACAACTCAAACATAGGAGCTAGGATGTCTACCTCACAAACCATAGTATTATACAACTTGCTAAGGCACTAACCTAGTTTAACTTAAGTCAATTACAGATTGTATGTTCTATCCTATGATTAAAAGAGTTTGTGTTTGTGTTTTTTGTTAATTTAAAATGACTTTTAGAATGGTTGCTATTTACATAAACAAATTATTAAGTTGATTTATTTAAGTATGACAATATTTTCTACAAGTGACAGTGCGAAATTAAAAGCTAAAGAGGGCATATAATTAAATTAAACTAACATATTTTATTTATGTGCTTGCTTTGCTAGCTTTTGCCCCCACACTTGCGTGACCAAGTATGACAGGCGAAATGGTTCTTGAGGGTGCTAAGCTCACATGCTTGTTTATTTTGTTTTGCTATTGCACATATATATTATTGTGATGACCTCTATTTTGCAAGTTTTTATAGGATTTTTTTTTTTGAGATTTATTAGATAGACCTAGATTAGTGCAATTATATATGTAATAAGTGAGGATGAGCCGATATCTAATGATGAATCGAGGATTTACACAATGAAGGAGAAGCAGTTGAAGTTTGAGAAGAAACCCATACCACCATAGCTCTAAAAATACTTTGGGTTGTATATGAGTTGGAGCTTGGCTGTTCTATTTTTTTGTTTGGGGTGTATCGTGGCATTCAACATAACAACCTTTTATTATTTATTTTCTTTTCTATGTTTTCTTACTTGTGCATGTAATTTATTTACCTTATCTATGCACTAGAAAAACACGTGTTTTTTATAGATTTGTTTGTAGTATTGTGTGTTTAAGAGCTAACTTAGGCTCTTAGGGTAATTTTTCTATTCCTTCTGATAATTTCAATAAAATTTTCTAAAATCAAATCTCACAATCTAAATAAAATAAAATAAAAATAAAAAAATAACAACGAACCATATCCCTAAAAAATTGCATTGCATATAAATAACATTTAAATCCAAGTAGAAACCAATAGAGTCGAGCTTGAACATCTATAACGTTCATGCATACATGTCATATTGCTTCTATGGGAGTGGTCTCTCATGTAAATAAGAAAAGAATCTGAACCACTTCATCAAATAACTTAAAGAGATTATCACTTTTAGATGATATATTGTGGAAATGTTAGTGTCTTGATGGCGTCACAATTTACTAATCTCGAGCTCATTGGATCGTCACATCAAGATGCTCAATTTGATTTTAAACTCGTCAAATTAAAAATTCATTTAATCTTCCTTCCCTTTTGGCATCTCTTATTACACTTGAAGATCAAGTCACCCTTTCATACTAGACTTTTCACATGTGTGAAATTTAAGGATAGCATAATCTCTCTCAAACCATAGCACAACAAAAATTATAAAAATAATTCAATTGAAATTAATTAAATCATTTCTCATGTCGTAAGATTCAATCACATATCAATCGACTCAATTACCTAATTCAATTATCGAGATAAAAAAAAATTAAAGATTAAATATTAAAAAATAAAAATAAATGATTATATTAGTTCAAGTGCATGTGTACCTAGGCTTCTCATCTTTATCCTAGAGATCAATGATAATTCATGGAGTGGTGGGTTTAGGGTTAGCCCTATTAACATGGTTTACCCATCACACCTACTAAATTCTGCCAATATATATATATATATATATATATATATATATATATATTTATGAATTTAAAATTCGAATTTTATTTTCGATTCACGCTAAATCTGGATTTAATAAATATATAAATTCTTTTTTAATTTAATAAATTCGAATTTAACCTCCCGCAGCTAAACACCCGTAGTTGTCTGTGAAGCTACATGCTTCTTGTTTGTCTTATTCACATCTACACTGCAAGCACTTGAATTAAAGCCAACGAGCTGTCCAACTCGAGATCCATACACTCCGTGAAGGAAGGAGAGAGGCCCATAGCCAGTATGGTTGAAGAAGTGGCGGATAAGGTGGAGGTCGGAAGAGAGGCTGCTACGGCAACTGAAACGCCGAAGCCTTCAGAACCGCCGAAGGATGTGACGGAGGAGAAGGCGGTGATTCCGCCGGCGATGGAGGAGAAGGTCGATGAATCGAAAGCTCTTGCAATCGTGGAAAGTAACGGCTCAAAGCTTTCCTGTATTTTAGGGTTATCTTCTCTGTTGTTTCATTTCCATTTTAATTAAATTTTTTAGTCTTTTTTACTTGCTTTAATTCTTACTTAACCCTTGAATTTTCGTTTACTCTACAATTGATTTTGTTGTTATGCTGAGAAATTTCCTAAAAATTGTTTTATTTTTTTCATAAATTTTTGTTGAAGGAAACTAGTTTTAGGTTGTGTGGATTCCTTGATTTCCTTTATCTTAAGTTGGTCTTTCGATTCTTATAATAAATGTTTTGATTCTAATGGATTTTACTTGTTCTTTTGGAAGCAAATCAAGTCTATCGGGAAATTAATTTTTGTTGGATTTGTGTTTTGTAAATAATCTTCTGTTTGATCGGCTGGTAAACATCTTTTATGTTCTCTTCTTTTACCAATAGATAACAAGTAAATAAGGCTGATCATCTGGTAATTCAAAACGCAAATAAGATTGTTTAATTTATTTTATTTTAATTAGCTAATGTCATATATGAGTGAAATTATATGTTAGATTTTTTGCTACATTCTTTTGTTGGATCTCAATTTACACTGTTACAAATAACTCTCTTCACAACATAATGATTCTGAGATTTTTTCAGGCTATATTTAGATAGTTTTGAATTGAATTTTGAATTCTACTCTTCTATGTTTTTTGTTAATTCTATGGGGCAATGTTTGAATTTCTATATGAATCATTATTTTATGCAACTATTATTATGTTAATTTTTAGATTTATTTTAATATTGTTATAATATAATTCTTAATTAAAATTTTTTATGCATTGAATTTATGTCAAAATAAATTCTAATAGTTTTATAATCTATTTTAGCTAAAATTTAATTGATATATAAATACAAAAAATATTTTGTTTTGATAAGACCATGTATACAGATCATTATAATTTTATTTTAGAATTTATATAATATTAAATTTTAGTAATAATTAATATTCTATAAGAAAATTTAGAGCATTTTTAATTTAAAAAAATGATAATAATTATACATTAAAAATTTAATTAGTGCCAAAAAAATCTTATGGTTCCTCCCCTGGATATGTTCCACCTTCACATGAAATAAAAGAAATGTTTTCCTATATTTTTTTAAGAAGGCTACACAAAGCACAGATTTATTGTAATAAATCTGTACTTTGTGTACAGATAGCTATTGTGCTCAGTTAGTATTCAAATTTTGTTATGGCTCTTTTCACATTTGGGGAAGTTTAGCATTGTCTTCTGTGTCTCAATAGTTAGATGAATGATTTTGTAAACTTGCTTTCTCTATTTAAAATTGTGTTAATTATTTTTCATGTGCTTTTCTATCAGGCATTCTATCAATCTTTCAACAAGTTAAATTTACCTTCAACAGTAGTCTGTATTTTGGTATAAAAGTGTCATGGTTATTTCTTAGTTTCTTAGAATATTGTTCTTTGTAATATTTTTCGTTGCAACTAAACTGATAAACAGCAAGAGAAGTTGAGAGATTTGGGTGGTGGTCCTACTGCTTTCGCAATTTTACAGGCAGCTACATGCATTTATTAAATTTAAGTAGGTAGTTATTAGTTGTAAATCCTTCTAGAGGTAAACATTGCATGTGCTAGTTTTATCACATCTTTTATTTTCTCTTCTAAGTTAATATCTTTGCCGTCTTAAAGTGCTATATTTTTTTCTACAATTAAAACGGATTTTATGCATTTGGTAAATCTCTCTACTATTACAGAAATGAAAATCTTCTAGTTAATAGAATGCCCTTTTGATGCTTTCACTGAATTTCGCATCCCCTTCTCTCGATAAAGTTTGTGCTGCTGAACTGCTTTATATGCACTGCAATCACCAGTTATATTCGTGACATAAGTATTGACCTATGATCTTTACTTTATTTACAGAAGCTACAGATCCTCCTCCATTGGAGAAAAGCACGGGTGGTTCAATAAATCGAGGCAAGTATTCAAAGATTTACTATTATAAATGCACAGATTCAACTTCAAAGTGTTCTATCATTTTCTCACACAGGGTTATTAATAAATTTCGTAACTATTTGTTCAGATGCTGTTCTTGCAAGGGTTGAAACTGAGAAGCGATTGTCATTAATAAGGGCTTGGGAAGACAGTGAAAAGGTCAAAGCTGAGAATAAGTACGTACTTTGAGAGCTTCATAACTTGGTTCAAGGCTATTTCTTGTCTTTACTTTAAGACTAGCTTGGCCTACTACAAGTGAACTTGAGTGTTTAATAAAAAAGCCAGCCCTAATTACAATGAGGCTAATTATAATGATGATTATAACTTTATAAACTGAAATAGTCATGAATTTTGGTAGAGGGCCCCCATTAAGAACTATGGATGAACATAAGTTGAAGTCATCTGTCTCACAGTTTATGCAAACAATTAGCCGATTGGAGGTGTTTTTTCTCTTATTATTATTTGACTATGGGCACAATGCTGCACCTACTCCCAAAAAATATGATCTTTACTGAACATTTTATAATAGTTGTATTCCCAGAAACCATCTTCTTCAAAATATTTTTTTGATGTGGTAAACTTCTAGTAATTTGTATGTCTTCTTTTGAGGATGTGAAACATTTGTGGCTCAAATTTGAACTCAATACACTAATGGTTAAACTAAGGTTAAAAGATTGCGCCCATGCGATTGGCAATTGCTTAGTAAATCTGGACGAGCATGTACTTCAACTTGTTGATGTGAGATTAAATCTAGTACTGTTTCTGTTCATAACAATTTTTAGTTTGAGCTCAACTTTCGTATGATTCTAGTTATACCATCTCAGGTATATGCTTATGCTTTTGGGGATTTTTAAGTTGTAATAAATGCACTCTCTTTCAAATTTCGACATATATAGATGCAAAAATTCATGTTCTGGCTTTATTCTGGAATTGAAGTTTTTGCTTGCGTCTTTATGTGGTTCCCAAAGAACAATGAGATACCTGTTCTTTGAAATTCGTTTTTTTATCTTTTAATTCCTCAAGTGAAACTAATTCATTTGCTATATCAAACAGGGCAGTTAAGAAGGTGTCAGCTATTGCTTCGTGGGAGAACTCAAAGAAGGCTGTTGTAGAAGCTGAACTGAAAAAGATAGAGGTTTGAGAGCTCTCTACTCATTCTGCTGCATGAACAATTTTATGTGATTTAACATTTAGTTTTAGTGGACAAATTTTGTGAGCATATTTTGTCAAATATCCGTGATAGGGTTGGTGTAGCTCCAGTGATGGAAAAAATTAGAGAGAGTCGTCTTAGATGATTTGGTCACATTAAACATCGACCATCTTAGGAGAGTATATGTTTTAGATTCAACTTATGTTAAGAAAAGCAGAGGTAAATCTAAGAAGACTTGGGCTTATTGTATTAAAATGACCTTAATTTATTAGATCTAAATGAAAATATGACACTAAATAGGACGCAATGGAGAAAAAAGATTCATGTAGCCGACCCCACCTAGTGGGATTAAGGCTCTGTTGTTGTTGTTGTTGTAGTATTTTGTCAAATATCCAATACTTGGGACTCCTTCCGGTTGTTGTGGCCACTTCTTTGGTTTGATGAGCTGAAGAACTAATAACTATATGAATGTCATTCCATTTATATTTCAATAGCATATAACTACGAGTAAAATCTGTTGATATCTAGATGTTTTGACGAGTGATGGAAACAAGAAATATCATAATCACCTTTGATCATTTAATGATATGCCATTGTTTATTTTTTCTGATAGCTCTAGATTAGATGCATTGCATTTTATAAAGAGTATTGTAAATTGAATAGTTTTGATATTGTTGAATCTAGATTTGTCCTCTGAGGCATGCCCAACGATCGGAATGGTAGGAACCTTGAGGGAGAAGTAGAGAGAGACAGAGAGGGAGAGAAATAAAAGAGCACACACAAATCTGCCCCGTAGGGGCGAACTGGAATATTCTTGGGCTTTACCCATTTTATATATTATAACTGAGGGTTATAAGAGAGAAGAGGAGAGAGATCTCCCTACAAGAGTGAGTATAGAGTGGGAAGAGCTCAAGTGGCTAAAACTTAGAGGTAAAAGTCAAAAACCTAAGCTTAGAGGTAAAAGCCAAAGGCAAAAAGCCCCTAATACATGTATGAACCCCCTATTTATAGGAGATAGTGGGCCAAATGTGAAACATTACATGGCTGCCCTTGCTTTCATAGGGGCGCTACATGACATTATTGTTTTTTGTCGTGCCTTTTTGATATCTGTAACTGATTTTGACACCTTTTTGTGTGACTTGGACCTTTTGCTCGGCAAGTCTGCGGATCGGCCTACCATGCTGGAGTCGGTCAATTATTTTTCCTGGGTGTTGGTCGGCATCCACTCTGGGAAGCCAGCTTTGAGTGTGGAAGCCGGTCGGCCTTAGCATTGTCGGTCAGCTTTCTTGGTTATAATTCCTTGGTGAGTTCTGGAGATTTTTTGGGGAGTTGTTGAGAGAGCCTCACGTTTATGGTTGTGGCATTGGTGTGGGTACCCGGCTTTTATTTTGTCATTGATGTGAATGTCTTTTCCTGGTTGGCTTTGGTGGCCCTTTGGTTGTCAGATGGACCTTCAATCGATCAGCATTTCTACGGTCGGTCTCTAGCCCTTTGATCAGCTAGCTGTTGGCTGGCTGACGGTTCTTTAGCCAGTCGGATTCATGAATACTTGTAGTTTTTCATCAGAATGATGATCTTTGTTTTACTTCTTTTAATCTAGGTTGTTAGTTTGTCTCAAGATTTTTGGGCGTATAGACTTCTTGGATGATTTTGTTATACAAATTATATATAATCTAATAGCTTCTGGGTGCCTTTTTATAAGTCTGAGCACAAACACTGGAAACAGATTTCCTTCCTAGAATAATTGTTTAAATTAAACAAAAATTGAGCTTGCTATTAAAACTAAACTTTGATGAAACAAGCAGGAAGCTCTGGAAAAAAAGAAGGCAGAATACGTAGAAAAAATGAAGAACAAGATTGCTTTGATTCACAAGGAGGCTGAAGAGAAGAGAGCCATAGTAGAAGCCAAGCGCGGTGAAGAAATTCTCAAGGCAGAGGAGATGGCTGCAAAACACAGAGCAACTGGAATTGCTCCAAAGAAACTGCTTGGCTGTTTTTGAGGACTGAGGATTGCTTTTGGTCATTTTATCTCTTGTTATGATGTTATGTTGATTTATTGTGAGTACTGATTTCTGCATTAAATTTCCAGTGTGCTCTGTAAAGTTTCATGTTTCTGTATATAGACATGTAATTTCATGAACATACTATATGCGTATTCTTTAGTCTTTGATGTCTGAACTGATATTTTTGTCCTAGAACATGCTTGTAACTTATGTAGAACTGGAAGCTTGATCAAATGTCTGTCATCATATGTGTTGTTGCGTTGAATCTTTATCCCACAAACATGTTTTGAGGTTAAAACTACAGCATCGAGTCATTTGCCATCAATTTTTTACCAAATTCATCCTGTAAATTAATTGGTTTAATGTTCAGAATTGAACCGAATTAGTAATAGTGCTCGAACAAGGTGCAAATTAGCTATTAATATCCAGATTTGGCTAAAGCTAAATATGTGCTTTTGCAGATCTACGTGATCATCCAATTTACTGTTAGCAGTAAAATAAAGAATGATCTTCCAAGCAGCTATCGGACCGGTTGGTATTGTGTAGCTTTCACAACCTGTATACGTAACCAAATGTGGGGCCAAACAATAATTGCATGTCATTCGCAACTTTAGGAGAGCCCTAATCATATAATCATACAAATTATGCCAACCACACAAGTAAGGTCTGATTTCTTTAAAGTTGATAATTCTTCTTTATTTTTTTTTGGAAAATTCATCATTCTTCCAAGAGAGAAATATTTGGGTACGTATCCAAAGTTGCGTACGTCTGGTAGGTTACAGTGAGAGTATTGAGAGTTATATCCGCATCATACTTCTGTAATCTTCTTGTAACCTATCTGTAACTAGTAAATTCTGTGTTTCTATTTTCATATATTTCTAAGTTACAGGGAGGTTATAGAGGGTATAACGTGGATATAACCTCCAATACCCTTCCTGTAACCTTCTCCTTCCACTAATTAAATGACTTTTTTCTTGGATAATGTGAAAGAGCAGTGCTAACTTCTAATGAAGAGGTAAAAATGTATTTACTTTCTTGATTCACTGCAACAAATTTATTCACTTTTACAAGAATTAAATAGGGTGAGTAGTTCAACGTTCATGAATTCTCACAATGGCAATCATTTAATTATATCTTGAAATAACAGCCCAAGAATAATCTCAATTAAGGCGGTATATTCTTTTTCTTTCAGGTTCAGTACATACAAGATTATTTAGTCTAAGTTCTTTAGCAACTACAGAACCTTTTAAATGGTTGCTAATTATGTTGGGGAAGGTATAAATGTTTTGATTATAATGCAAATGCTGTGATGGAACATAATTTAAATCATATAAAGAGCTAAGGATGCTTATAACCTGGTCTTACAATCATACCTGGACAGAACGGCCCAGTAAACACAACTAAGTTCATAAAATCGTGAAGAACATTTTTGTTTGGTGCCAAGCTATGTATTAACCTTTGCAGGCTATACATACTCAAGCTTATGCTTATCATAGTAGTATTGTAAGTAAAATAGTTTACATTTTATTTAATATAATAACCTTTTTAGATAAGGTTATTTGCAAAGAAGATATTTTTATCCTATGAAACTCAATTACAAGCGTGCGCGAAAAATGACTTAAAAACAATTAAGTAAAACACTTCATTAAACCATCGCTTCGCATCATAATGTGCATAAAATGAAAAGTGTTAATTATACTTAGTGTGCGATAAGGATGATTTCCATTTATCTAAGGGTCTGTTTGGTGCAGCTTATCAGCTGTGTTTGCGTTTTCAAAACGCCGCCTTCTCGTTTGGTTTCTCCATTTTCGGTGCGCTTCGTGATACACATGTAAAGTTTTCTAATAATAGCAGGCCACGGGTTCGACCCTGCGGCTCATGTTTGGAGTTATTTTGTTACCTCTCTGCCCTCGTCGCGCTTGCCCTCATCCCGTGCTCTAGGTGCCTCTTCGACTGGTAACCTCTGCCCCATAACGTGGTTTTGATCGCTCCATGGTTGTCCCTCTCACGTGCCTCTCTCATGCATCTCTCTCTGACGCTTCTCAATTGTTGTCTTTTTTTCTTCTCTTCCTCTCTACGATTTGTGGTTGTGGTGCTCTATAAGTAATATCGTTGCCTTTATTGTGGTGTTTTTCGATGGAATGGCTTTTCTGTAATTAATATCATGCTCTTGTGGAAACTTTTGAAGGAATGACTTTTTTTTGTGATTTTTTTGCTTTCTCCTTTTTCTGTGAGTAATATCATATTCTTTCGACTGTTGCCTTTGATTGGGTGTTAAATGTTGGACATGGGTGTTGAATTTGTTTTGATTATTTTAATGTAGAACATTAATGTATCATATGAAACAAAGTGGCCTATAATTGTCGATTTCTGCGGCGGTCTTCTTGTGACCGTGTCGTGGCTTTCTATTTTGGCTGGAATGTTGGAATTCATACTTTCTTTTGTATTTTCTTCATAGTTATCACGGGTGTAGAAGTATTATAGTGGCAACAATTGCTTTAAAATTCAAGGTTTTTTTTGTTCATTTGAAAGGCAATACTACTAAGACAAAAGGTTAATGCTAGTAGTATAGAGCAGATTTTCTTTTTGGTGAAAGTCAAGTAAATGTTGACCTCATTTTTTTGATAGGGTCATCTTTTCCTTAGAAGCTTAGGATCTAGCCATAGGACTTTCCTGTTGACTATCCTAGAAGCTTAGTGATGGAGCACCCACCATATAGAAAATTCTAACCACTTCTTTACTCTTTTTGAAATTTCACATGTGTGGTTTTGACTTCTAGCACTTGGAAGGTTGGAACCAACATGAGAAAGCTCAAATTGAGTCTCTATAGGAATGTGAAGCCTTAGGGGCACCCTCTTTGACCATGGGTGGTTCATGGTTGGTTTCACACACACCTACACCCACCCAAAAACTCTAAAATCACGAACACCGAATCCATCTGCTTAACTCTTTGGAAGACTCACATGGGTGGTCCCAAGCCCTTGGCCTTTGGTCAAGAGGGCTAGGACCAACATGTGGAGACTCACAAAGGAGTTCTCATTTGATGTCTTATGGTTCCAAGATGGTTTTTCATAACATGAATGGTCGCCAAATTACCTCAAATTCCCAAAAATTTCCAAAATGTCCCTAATGCCCAAAATATTTTTTTTTCACCCAAAATCATTTCTAAACTCTTCTAAATTACCCAATTGCCCAAAGTACCTCAAACTATCCAAACTTGTTCAAATTGGCCTATGTTTTCAAAAATTACTAAAATGACAAAAATTTCACCAAAATTCACCAAGTCCAAAATCCCACCAAATTGGGCCCAAATGTCAATTCAAGTTCAACAAACTAATTCTTCATGACAAATTTCCAAATTCCACTAAGCTTAATTCTAAGCCCCCAAAATCAATTTTGAAAAAAGGCCCATCTTTATGAATTTCACCGAGCCCACCTTATTCAAATTCAAAAGCCCATTAATCCAAGTCCACATGATAAAGTTTTCTCATTACCCACTTAATCAAAAATCAAACCATACCCATGACATACATGCTTAAAACTCATCCATACTTAGCATTTTGACATCACCTCACCGAAACTCCAAAATTATCGAATTCTCTTTTCATGAAAATTGACATGACCCATACATGTCATGAAGCCACTCATGGAACCATCCATGTGTATCATATAGGAATACATACCAAATGTGGCAAAAGGAGGAGTTTCTTTCTCCTCCCACCAAGCCTCTTACCCAAATCCTAATCCAACCAAATTCTTCTTCCCCATGACAAATCAATCACCGAAAGCCATAGGGGATTTGACCCAACCACTCCAGCCACCTTGGGAAGGATCTTAACCCACTTTCATAGGGTTAAACCATGGTTAGACCAACCTAACCCAACCCATGACCTATTTTGGGGAAAATTGATATTACCAATGCTTGGACCAAATTGACTCCACATCTCCCCACACCTGAGCTCCCATAGTGTGGAGATGACTTCCCTTGGCCAGCCAACCACCCTTCTCACCGGAAAACACCAAGCTTGAGAGCCCTAATTGTGGAAAACACAAAATTAAACTCACATGAGCTGGCTCACTGCCATTGGCCATTGGAGCACTTTTTTCCTCCACCTAAGCTTCATCTTGGTCACCCTAGCTGCACTGTTGGCAGCCATGGCCCTGCCTATAAAGCCATCACCTCCTCATGCCCAAAAGAACACACATACTAGCCTTGGCGAAGCCCTGCCAAAATTACTTCAGACCTCCCCTCAGCCTTCCTATGCGCACTTTAGCCATTTTTAGGCCATCTCGTCCACTGCCCAACCTTGATTTTGAGTTCAAAATCCATGACATTTCATGGCCATACCACAAACCTCCACCAAAATTCCAATTGATCCCTTCAAAAGCTTTCATAGGATGCACGAGAAGTTTCCCATCAAAATTGGTCCTTCCCGAGCCCTCCAACCTAGTCCTAGACCAAACCTAAGCCACCCATTGATTGAAATCCTATGGGGACTTCTCCTCAACTCAAATTAAATCTTTGAGGAGGTTCGTCAGCTCACAAAAATTGTTGAGAACAAATTCAATCAATGCTACACCTCTTGGATAAAGATATGGACCAAAACCCGAAATCTGAGCCTAGTTTGGGCTTTTGTGAAAGAAACATTAATTTAATACGCATGTAACCGTATGGATTAATTTTTCTCGATCAGATAAACATATAGGAACAAACCACATTTAATTTGGTTAAGTATCAAGCAAGGTCTAGAGGTTTTAATGTGGACAACTCTCAGTTTGAATCTGGTGGGGACGATGAATGGATGTTGTCCGTTTTCCTGTGTATTGGATGGACAATCAAGATGAAGCCGAAAGGGAGAGCGGTACATAAAGCGCTTGATGCGTGGCAGCTGATGCAGATGGCAACAGAGAATCACAACACTATGCATGGGTTTCAACGACTCTGAGGAGGGACGTGGCGCTGACGTGGATAAGTAAGAAACAGAGCATTTTTATTTAAAATAATTTAGTAACTTTGAAAAATCATATCTTGGTGTAGAAAAATCATAAAAAATAAAATAAAAATACTTTTGTGCTCAGTGAACAGAGGAGAATATATTGAACCAAAAATAAAAAATAATTGTCATGTATTTTATTTTAAATTAATTAAATACTCTAGAGAGTAATTAAATCATAATTAATTAAACAATTATCCAAATGAATTGAAATTTTGAGGGCTTGTTCCCACTGACATGGATCACCTTCTCTAATTTTTTTAAGGTCAGAGGGTTTCTCTATGATTGAAACCCTAAATTTCTAAGAGATTTGATAATATTATAATTAAAAAATTTTATAAAATAATAAAAAAAAGGTTTGAAAAATATGAAATCTTGTTAGGTAGGTTCAATGTGGTTAGAGGATCTAAAAAAATAAAACTCATGTTTTAAAAATTTTAAACATATTTTCACTTTAAAGTAATTAAAAATACCAAAAATTTTAAAAAATATAAATTAATTCAAAAAGTCAACAAACTTTACCAAAATGAAGGAAATGGTATTCTAAAGTCTCTATAAAAATTTGAAAAATCATTTGAGCATCAAAATGTATTTTCTAACTAAATACAAATTTTGGCTTAAAATAATTATATAAAATAAAAGAAAAATTAGAAAATTATTAAAATTTGTTTGGAGTGTTTCTTGTGATCAGAGAAACCTAAGAAAAATAAAATAGAAGTTAAAATAAAAACTTTATTTTTTAGGCTATTTCCTAATTTAAAGTTTAATTATAAAAAATGTAAATATAAAAAAAATATGAAATAAACTTCTTTGAGTTCTTTGAGGGCAGAGAGATATTTGAAAAATAGAAAACTTAATTTTTGAAATAAAAATATATTTTCTTTTTATTTACTCATTAAAATCAATTTAAAATTATAAAAATTAAAATATAATTAAAAAATCACAAAATTTATTTCTAATGATCCTACGACCTAGGTGAACCTCCTATAATTTTCTAAGAATAGAATACCATGTTTTACTTAATCAAATGAACTAACTTTGAAATTCCCAATTTTTGACCAAAAATAATCATTAAAATTAAATTAAAAAATACTCGAAATTTGTGAATTCTTCTCTAATGGTTTAATTGGGCCACGAGTAGGGTAACACCAAAGTTTTAAAGTCATTTGAGTTAAATTGGATAAATTATGAAGTAAAGAACCTAAAGGGTAAAAAAGTAATCATGCAATTTTATGCTTTAATCAAAATTTAGGTCATGTCATAAGGATAAAGGGTAACTTTTATCATAATAAACTCTCTTGGATGATTAAAAATTAAGGGATAAAAGGTAGAAATCAATTCATACCTTTCTCTATAAAAGGGTAAATTTGTAATTCTCTAAATTATTGAGTTTGGTTGTTAATTGAAGTCTAATGATTCTAATGTGAGAGGTTTAAATTAGGAAGAATAATAACTCACCAATGTAAGCCTCAAATCAATGGAAATTTGATCTTTTTTTTTAATCAAAATCACTTTCAACCTATCCAACATTCTCAAATTATAAGTCTACCCTTAAGACTCCTAAGAGCTTAGTAGTGAATTAGGTTTGATCTGGAAATCATTTAATGAGGTTTAGAAAAGAGATAAGATCAACTATAAATTTCACATAAACACTACAAGCTCAAGTTTAGGAGTGGGTATGAATTCCCTATTAACCTAACATACTCCTAATGGTGTTTACCCACATAATTCGTTAACAATAACGTTAAATGACTAGTTGCCCTGCTCATGGGTATATTAAAACGTCAATGTTCACCGAGCATAGATTAAAAAATTTCAACTAAAATTTAACTTAGTCGGATTGATTGATTTAACAATCTAGTGAAACTAAGAATGAACTTAAAATGATCCAAGGGATTCTAAGATTGTCCGAGGTTATCATTTGGACTCTCTTGCAAGATTTTGGATATTTAAGATGACACTTGGGGATACTATGATTTGTTCAAGAAAATCAACCACAAAATACAACCACCACCAAAGTCAAATTAAATGAGCATGAAATTCTTAAGGACCCGCCAAGATATAACCCAGAACCAGTTAAATCACCTAAATCAATAAAAATGTCATACACTACTTATCCTACATTAATAACCCAATGCTCAAAGACTTGAGTTTTCTTTAAGGTATTTAAGTCCTTGTGAGCAACTGAGGATATTTGGTCTTTACCACATATGGATCATTGAACTGGTGTAAGTTTGAGGTCTGGGTGGCTAGGGTGATGACGACATTGATTATGTGTGCTCAAACGAGGGATACGAAGTGGGATTATTAGAATAGTATCGCCTACCTTAAGAACCTTCAATGAGGGGAGAGGACAAGGACCGATGATTTTATTCATCGACTCTTGGTGGGATTGTTGACCACGATACTCTTAGGGTGCCAGTAGTCCAACTTGATTAGAGTGATTAGCCTGTGGACTACACAACTTTACAAAATATTTACCAAAATAAAAAGATAAGATTTTTTTTGCTTGTTAAAGTGAAATCTGCATGGAAATTTAGAACAAATTTTTATAGAAAAAATTAAAGAATTTTGATACAACTTACAAAGGTCCACGGCTAGTCACTTGAATCAAAGCTAAGGACTACTCTCTGATGCACGGATTTGTTGTGTATTATTTTTGCAAATATTTTTCAATATTAAAAAACACACACGACAACACTTATAATAAATATGCAATTTAATCCCAATAAAAATAACTTTAGTAAAAATAATTTTATCTTTTAAAATCTTTAAACTGCCAAATTCATAATAATAACGCAAGTATACGTATCACTCAAGTAATAAAGGGCTTCAATGGAGTTCTAGATATCGATTTCACATGGAAGTTGGAAATGCTTATGAATAAATTCTTATGACTATAACATAAAACATAATTCAAACTTCAAAACATAAGTACGAAATTCAAATCTAAAGTAATTGAGTGTATGCTAAATAAAATGTAGTTAAAAGAACTAAGTTAACTAAATTAATTTCTAAACTTTAAAAGTAAAATTCTATAAACTAAATGAAAGTTTTCGTGATGATGAGTTCAAATTTAAGAAAGAATCATTCCCTTTTACAATGAGTATATGGATTGTGAAGAAATTAAAAATCATATATATATATATATATATATATATATTGTATTGTGTCAAATAGGAGAAATTTTATTATTTACCTTCTTTCAAGTGCATATAAAATATTGATTAATCCAGAGTTTGGTCCCTAATTCCATTGTTAGGTTAGGAGGATACTGACTCTCACTCCAGAGCTCTCACTTCCCCCTCGCCTGAGAGCTAACAATCTCACATTAGTTTCCAATCAACTAGACCAAATTGAAGATTTTAATTTATCACCTTAAAATATCCAATTCTACATCCAACAAAGTGTATTTCCCTGTTTATTTACACTCAACCCCATGGATAACATCCTCACCCATGAAATTGAATGTGACTCTCACGATATTGTAGAAATCATAACGCTTCTGGATCATATATTTCTCAACACATTTTAACATTTCAATTGACCAGATAAAAAAATAAATGAAGATCAGAGTTCAAATCATCACAAAAGTTTGACATTTAAAACCATATAAAATAAAATCAATTCTTCACAAAACTATATCTCAAAGTAGGGAGAAGGATAAAGAAGACTACTCAGAATTCATGAGAAAAATACAACAAAACAATAATTTCATATATAAAAATAAGTTTACAAAACAAAGAAATAAAAAACACAACTTATCTCACGATCATTTTCAAGCAAATCCCTAGAAGTTCTCTTTAAGCACTTTGCCTCTTTATAAGTACTCTCAATTCTCTCTTGGAAGTATAATGAAGAATAAATCTCTTACTTTCCCTCTTCTCTTACAACCCTAGAAGAAAATCTCCAAGTCCTTCCCTCATTTTCTTACTCACCTCTCTCTCTTACTCTCTCACACCACACCAAAAATATTTATGCTCTAGACTTCCCTCTCTTTTATTAGAGGTCGCCTCCCTAACAAAATCAAAATTCCCTCCAAAATTCTATCCAAAAGTCAATCCTTTTGAATTCCAAAAGACATGTTCATTAATTCAAGAGACACATCCCTTAAATAGAAAACTTTCCAACGTGTCAAGATGCATTGAATCACTCCATGGGGCATTTGAAACATTTGGTCTCTTCAAAATTCACGCAAAATTTGTCTCGAACTGCCTTAATTCGTCAAGTGTCGTCTCTAGTTCTTCAGGCGCCAAGCTACGTAAGTCCGCACTGTTTTTGGACTATGGCAGTTCAGACGGCGATTATGGCTCTTCAGGCATCAACTCTTTGTATAATGGCACTTCAGGCGCCAATTTTGGTGCTTCAGGTGCCAAGTCTGGTGCTTTAGGTGCCAGCTCCATGTATAGTGGCACTTCAGGTGCCAATCTGGTGCTTCAGGCGCTAGAATCACAAAATTCGTTATTTTTGCTCCAAATTTAGTCCATTTTGCTACTTTTTGCTTCAAATGCCTAAAATTGATATACTTGCAACAAAAACATGAAAATACCATTCTTTAAAGTGCAATATCACCAAAAATAGGCATAAACTGTATACTTAAAATAACATATTATTTTTGTGAGCAAAATCCCCCAAAATTAAATGTTACTTATCCTCAAGTGACACTTTTACTACATAAAAATTTGTCTTAGGATGAAGATTAACTTATAAACTTCTGTAATTTAATTTAATAAATAAAATAGTATGATTTAAGAAAAAAATTTAATAACTTAGATTAAAACTAAGTCTAAGAATACTTAGTGATCAAATTTAAGATTTTTGAATCTCTATTCATTTCAAGAAGAATTGTAATTTGTTATATCAAGGATACTTAGAATATCAATATGAAATAGAACTTCATGAAAAATTTACTGGTAAGGGCGCTAATACTCAAATACAAGTTTAGAAAATATAATAAAGCCTTTTCCTCAAGCTAATTCAAGTGAAGCCAATTTTTTATTATGCATCTCTTCAAGTTTTTTCTCACATTTTTTTTAATTTTTATTTTTAATATGTTCAGTATCTTTTCAATCTTTTATTTTATTTTCTTTTTTAAGTGAGGATTACTATATCTGGATAATCTTTAATAACTTTGAACTTCACTATTCTCTTCTTAAAGTTAAAACTTTTTAACTTTCTTCACTTTATAAATTCATATTAGTTTTGATGATTTTTCATAAATTCTTGTTCTTTTCTCCTTACATAAAACTAAAAAATTCTTAATACTTCAAAAATACAATTTCCTTTACTTTAAATAGAAAAACAAAGTCTTATCATTTCATACCAAATATCTTTAACTTTGGAATTGACTTTTATTATTAAAAACTTTTACCAAAATTTAACAAAATATTTACAATCATAAATATAGTCATTTAAAGTTAAACCCTAATATCCAAGGTCATGTTAAATTAATTTTAAAAATATAGTTAATTGAGGACAAATAAATTTTAGTTTACTTATTTTTAAAATAAAATTTTCTTTCCCCCAAATTTAAGTTTTTAAGTAATTATAAAAGTTCAGTACACAAATTTTATAGGTAAAAGAAAATGGCAAATGCATAACAGTAAAAACTAACTTGTAGAGGATTTCTAAATATGAAACTGAGCTCTGGTATAATGCAGGTGCTAACTTTAAAAAAAATATGTTTTAAAGCATTAAATGAAACACAACAAATTTCAAAGGAAACATAAACAAAAACTAAAAATAACTAAAAATGCAGGAAAATAAAAATCTACAATTTCTATTATAGTTATGCCCACATTGCATCATTAAAATAAAAGTTCCTACTACAACTTTTTTAAAGAAAACAAATAACAAACAAACAAACAAACTCCTAAAATAAAATCAATTTTCATCCTCTTCCTCATCATCATCATCATCATCATCATCATCATCATCATCATCATCATCATCATCATCAACATCATCTTCTTCTTCTTCTTCTTCATGATCTGGCACATAAGGAGTAAAGCTGGGACAAGTTGAAAATTTTACATTATAATCACCCCTCAGATATTTATTCATGGCTTCCTGATATGCTATATCATGTTACACTCTCGTCTGCTTATATTCTTCATTATCCATTTGTTGTATCATAAGCTGCTCCATGATGTTCTCGAGTGAAGCAGATCTGGAAGTATATCGCCCTGCAACAGATGTTGAGGGTCTATCACTTCCTCAACTCCTCAATTCAACAAATGATTCAAATCTTTGAACTGTATGTCTTCCAATTGGTTTCTGTGGCTGCAACATTTCTTCATCTCTATGAAATTCTACTCCTGATTGTTCACATAAAGTGAAAATCAGGGTAGGGCATCCCAAACCACTAGTTGTAGCACTCCTAGCTATACTCCAAGCATGATGTATTACAAGAGCACCAACATCTACTGCCTTCATTTGTTGAATGTAGAAATTTAGCATAGCTTTATCTTTTGTTACTTCGTCCAGATGATTCGTTGGAAGCAATTTTGTAGAGATGAAGTAATGTCATACCTTTGATTGAAAAGTCATCATGGAAGTGGAGAAATTAACTTATTGTTCTTAATTTTCCATTCTCCCCTTCCATCAGTCAAAAAGGTAATTACTTCATCGAGTGATGAGTTAGTCATCACGGATGCAACATATTCACAATGAAATACATTCCTCAATCCATAAAATGCATTGATCTTTTCTCTTGAAAATCCAACTTTCTTAACTCTCACGAAGTTGTGATCATCTGAAGTAAATTGCAAGTTGGAATAAAACTCTCGAATCATTGGAAAAATTACTACTGTAGTAGAGTAGCAGAATCTCTCCCAATTTTTAGCGATGATCAATCTCTCAATCTCGCCACCTGGGTTAGCAAATGCTCGTTCCTGGATCAATTTTCTCGAGCCCATTTGAGTGTTGTAACTATGTTGGGATTTATAATTAACAAATCTTCTTGTGTCGAAATCTCCCATAGACTTTCCACTTTTCACTCATGAGGCCATTTAAATTTCTTTAGAAATCCAAATAAATTACAAAATAAAAAACCTAACTCCACAAGTAAGATTAATTGGTAAGAAATCTTTCACCATGGGTATTCTTAGAACTTCTTCAACAAATTCCCAAGTTTCAAATTTTCCATAATGTAGGGCTAAATACATTGTGAAAAAAAAAAAATTCTAAGTTAAAGTGAAGCTCTTACCAAGAGAAGATGAAATCTAAGATTCTTAGCCCTTGAAATCTTCTTAAATCCACGCAATGTCAAGCCCTAAGTTGCGGTTTTAGAGGTAGGAGACGACTCAAGCAGTAAAAATGGAGTTATACTGGGCAATTTTGTGGTTTTAACCCGTTTGGGTGTTTATGGGAATTTGGCGCCTCATGCACCAACGCCAATATTTTTCATATTTTGTTTTTCCATGGAAATCTGCTAAGTATCGCATTATGTCAACCTTTAAATAACTCAAATAAACTTTTATACTCATAATTAAATAATTTTCTAACACAAAACTTTCACAAACAACACAAAACTCACTTATATATATAAAATCTGTACTATTACAAACCGACAGTTTTCAAGCCAACAAATCTAATTCAATGTCCAAAGCAAACCAAACATCCTACCACTGAAAACTAAGTATCAAAATACTCAACAAAAAACACAAATAAAGTTAAAAAATTAAAGTAAATGCAATCCAACATAACATCATAACATAATTAAGCAATATTAAATAAGTATTTCATGCATAAAGTAAGTTCAAACATCTTCTTCACTCTCGTTCTCTTGAATGTCTCCCATGGATTGGTAGTGTACGTGCAGGTTGTCATAAGGTCGATAAGAAAATTCATCCATCGAATCTTCCTCAATCCAAACATGTTTCATAAACATACGCACCAAACCATCTTCAATACGTCCAATATGTTCAAAATGTTCTTTCATCCTTCAATCTATATGATCTAACATTTCAAAAATATCCTCAATTGAATGTATAAGGTTTTGTACCTCTTTCTCTAGCTTCTTGATTGTTGACCTCATTTTTGGTTGATGTCTAGTTTTTCCTCTTTTAGTACCCTAGGGTCTAGCCATATAACTTTTATGATTGACTATTCCTAGAGGACTAAAAAATAAACCATCACCAATAGAAATTCTAAACCCTTCTTTGCTCAACTTGAAGTTCCACCTGTTGGTCCTAACCTTTAGTACTTAGTAGGTGGGGTCAGTATGGAGTAGCTCAATGAGAGTCCCACATAGAATGGTCAGACCTTAGGACTAACCCTGGGTGATCTGGTTTTGGTGGGGCTAACTTGCACACACTACACTCTCTTACACACCCTAAACCCGAGGACCCCTTAGTTTGGTCTCCTGACTCCTTTTGGGAGGCTCATATGGATGACCTTATACCCCTAGTCTTTGGCTAAGAGGGTTAGAACCAGCATATTGAGCATCTTAAATGAGTCCTCACATGGATCCTATTGTTTTGGTATGACTTCATAGCTTGTAGGCCCATTTTGGCATAAAATCACCAAATTACCAAAATACCCAAACTACTCTAATTTTTGTAAAAAATCCCAAAATTGTCCAAAATACTCAAATTTATCCAAATATAATCTCAAACCCCTCACCACTACTTAAATTGACCAAAATTTACCAAATTTCCAAAATACCCCAAAAAATTGCAAAAAATTACCAAAATGCCCCCCATGACGTAAAAATTCAAAATATTCCCAAAAATAATCCCAAATATTCCCAATTTCAATCTTTTATCATGAATTTGACCAGATTTGACCAATATTATCCAATTTGACCAAAAGCCCCAATTTGCCCTTAAATGCCCAAATATCCCCAAATTAACCTCAATCTTGGCCCAATTGACCCCAATTTTGCCCAATTTAAATTCCAAATCAAAATTAAATATACCAAATCCTGATATAAATAAAATCTAAGCCCAATATGATCCAATTGCAAGCTTAATTTTATTTAAATAAAAAAAGAAGCTCAATTTTGACCATTTGCCCAAATCAACCATATTTGCCCACCAATTCAATTCAAAATCACTTGAAACTTTGCCAAATCCCTTATGACATATTCCTTCACCAAAATCAACATTCAATTAGCCAAAATTTTAGCCTAAATTTAATTTAAATTTCAAAATCCCAAGCTAACTACACTTAATTCCAAAAGCCCAATTCCAAAGCCCACATGATAATTTCATTTCTCCTCATCATTCATTCAATTAAAATCATTCCTAAAGTTTTAAATTCATGATCAAAATTTTCCAAATCAAGTCTCATGCCAAACTCCACCAAAATATTTCATAAATTCAAAAAATCCCTCCTCATGAAAGTTGACCAAGCCAAGGACAAGCCATGGAGCCACTTCCAAGCATAGGCAAGCCATGAGAGCCATGCCACATCATCAAGCTATTATTGGAAAGAGGCTAAAACACTTTTAAATATCATTAAGATCCTTTTAACCCATCCCATGAATCACTCTAACCCATGTTTAGCCAAATGTCTTTAGATAGAGACCTCACCATGATGATTAAGCCGAGCCACCTGATTCTCCTCGGCACCCAAACCAATCTTGAGGGGTGAACCCAGCCCCAAACCATGATTTGACCCAAATTAACCCAAAATGGCCCTTTTCCCATACTATTTCAATCCCATACATTTACACATGGCCAACCCCAATTAACTTTACCAAGACCAAGCCCTGAACTCCCTTGACTGGATAATGACCCCTCCATGGCCGACCAACCACCTTAGTGGCCGGAAAACCCAATTTCAAAAGCAACACCTAGGCAAAAACTCAAAATTCAACCATCCAAGCTATCTCATCCCATCCCAATTAGATTTTTGCACCTTTTTGGCATCCACATAAGAACCATAGGACACCCACCAATTGCCTCTGGTTGCCTTTCCAAGCCCCTCTATTTAAACCCTCCTCCATGGCCAAAGGGGGAGAGCTTCAAAATCCTTGGGGAGACTCTACCAAATTCCTTCCAAAGCTTATTTGAGACCTCTTGAGCTTAACCCAACCATCCTTAGCCTCCCAAATCCACTGCTTGAGCTCAATTTTTTAGCCCAATTCCTAGGCCAAAACATGACACTCCTCAAATCTCCACCAAATTCAAATTAATTGCACCCACACCATCCACACAACAAGAGAAGAAGATCCCCTACAAAAGCCCCATCACCAGAGCACCCTAAGGTGGACTTTGATCAACCCCCTAATTCGGCCTTGGTCAAAATCATATCTAGGTGATTCACCATGACTTGAGACTCCATCCCTATGCTCTTGGGACACCCATGAAGCTTTCACAAGAATCCAATCGAGGCTTCCCCTCTTGGACCAAGGTATTTCATTTGATTCTCCATGTGCATAGAGTTGATTTAGGAGTTGATCAACCGTATAGATGTGTTCTCCTAGTTAATACGAGCAATTTTTTTTTAAAAAAAACTACACTTGATTTGGTTAAGAATCGAGTGAGAGCGTTTGAAATTGGACGGTTCTCAGGTTGGCTTCGTTGGGGAAAATGACCATGCGTCGTCCGATCTTCCGTGTATCGCTTGGATGGTCTTGATTGCGCCGAATGGAGCTGCGGTTCGAAAAGAGCGAGCTGACTCAGCTGGTGGCGCCCAATCCCGCGACAACACGCGTCTCCTCGACACATACGAGGATGACGCGGATAAGTAGGAAATTTGGAGCTTTTATTTATTTATTTAATTTACAGAACTTCAAAAATGCATAACTTTGTGTAGAAAAATCATAAAAATAAAATAAAAATATCCTATTGTTCAGTGAAGAGAGGAAAGCAATGTGGAAACATTTTCAAGTTTATTTGATGCATGCATTATTTTTAATTAATTAAATAGTATTTTTCTTATTTTGATTCTCCATTTACATAGACATTTCACCATGACTTGATATTTAGATCTTTAATTCTACATTTTATTAGAATTCTTTTCATGATTTTCTTAAGGTCATAGAAGATCTCTAAGCATAGATATATAATTTTCAAGTTAATGGTTCCTATTTTGGTTTAAAAGTTATAGTAATTAAAATATTCATAAAAACAATACAACACTTATTTTGGTAGGTTCACTGTGGTCAGAGAACACTAGAAAAAAATAAACTTGATTTAACTCATTAAAATAATCCTAATTATCACCAACCCTAAAATATGAAATAAAATTAATTTGGAGTAATTATGAATGCAAATGACATAAAAACTATTTCACACTATAATTTAATGTTAGGGGAGCTCCTCATAAAAATGTCAAGTCAATTGGTGTTTATTTGGTCACTTTAATGTATTAATCAAGTGAAATGTCATTTTTGGCATTAAGATAATTATGATAATTAAAATATAATTCAAAAAATTACCAAAGTTGGTTTTTGGAGCTCCTTATAACCATAGTAACCTAAGAAAAAATGAAATTTAAATAAAAAAAACACTTTATTTTTGAGCTAATTTTAAGCCTTTAAATAATTAAAAAATCAATTAAAAATCATAAAAATTACAAAATTGTAAAAATACACTAAAATATCACATTTAGCTTCCTGATCACTTAGAACCAATTAAAATAATTTTTCCAACTTTCTAAGTCAAGATATTAATTTTAAAAGGTTTAAAATGGAATTTTTCTAATTTTTCACTAAAATGATTCTAATAATTAAAATATAAATAAAAAAAAAGGAAATTTATTTCTTTGGGTTTCCTGGACTCAGGGTAATTTAATAAAAATATAAAACTTAATTTTTCATCTAAATATTATTTTATATTTAATTAATACTCAAAACAAACAAATATTTTTAATAATTAAATTAAACCTCTAAAAATCATGAAAATTGGTCCTCTAATCTAGGTGAACCTCCAATAATTTTATTAAAGACATATGTCTTATTTTGGTTGGTTTATTAAATTTCATTGAAAATCCCTATTTTGCATTAAAAATAATTATAAAAATTAAATAAACTTGGAAAAATCACATTTTCTTCTCTGTTGTTTTAATTAAACCATGGGTGAGGTAACATAAAATCTTCAAGTCATTTGAGTCTAATTTAATGAATTGTTGGGTGTTAAGGCCTTAGGGACAAAAGTATAATTTTGTAATTTAGAGCTTAATCAATATTTAGGCTAATCAAAAGAGCTAAATGGGCAACAAGTGATATTAAAATAACATGTCTTGATGATTGAAACATAAAAGAGATAAGTGGTAGAAACCAACCTCACTTTGAATCTCATAAAGGATAAATTTATAATTTTCATATTAATGAAATTCTGAAGAATAATTAAATATGAAGATATTAAAGTGAGGGTACCCCCAACTAATGGTTTGAGATAATTTATAATTCATGATAAGGATTAAGAATATAAATATTAAAAATTCTTTTTTGCAAATCTATCCATTAAATCTTAAGGGCTTAGTAGTGAACTAGGCTTAATCAAAATTTTGTTTAAAGAGGTTTAGAGAATCAACCATGATTAATTTAAAACCTTTCAAAAACACTACAAGCCCATTCTTTAAAAATCAAATTAACTAAATTCCTTAATTAAGTCAAGTTGCCCCCAAAAGGTCTTTACTTATATAACTCATAAATGAGATATCAAGTGATGATTGCCCCATTTAAGAGATAATCAAAACATCATGATTCACTGAGCATAAGGGTAATAATTGGATGAATTATATAGTAAACATAATAAGACTAAAACAAACTCAAGATAATTCTAAGGACTATGAAATGTCTAGGGTATTGCCCGAAACTTCTTCATAATCCTTTGGAAAGCTTATAGAACATTGGGACTTATTATGATTTGCTTAATGAAATCATCCTCAAAATTTAAACCCATTAAGTTATGACATAGGATTTGGTAGATACACCTTAAAATTGTATTTTCTACTTCCCTTATAAGCATACTTTAATTCCTGCAAAATTATATATACATATATGTGCTTTGCAAGTGCTGACTTTTCAGGTGGAGGAACGAGAAGACTCGTCAGGTACACTTTTACAGTTTACACTGCTTTCTTTTCTCGTACTTTATACACTGTACTTTTATGCTTATGAACTTGCATGCTAAACAACGATGTCACTCGGCATGAAAACCAAAACTGCTAGAATAGCCACAACTGAATCCCAAACCAAATTAAAATTGACCAAGCTAAAATTCACTACCACAAATATCAAAGTATAAGACAACTCAAAATTTAATCACAAACATCACAAACAAGAATTGCAACTAAATTAAGACGTCTCTATTGAATGATCGGGAATCCCTAAAAGGAGGTAACCTACGATTGCTAACGAGAATTCCCAAAGTCTAGATGAAAGTATGGAACTCATTAAGTTGAGTTTAGTAAATTCATTTGGACTAAGTGAATCCAATAGAAAATAGTGGTACCGGAATGAGGGAACCGTGTGATCCTAACCGGTGTTGCTCTAATCAACTTTAACATGCCCCATAACATTTAAAGAACTACAACCACAGGGACATCTGATTTAACATCATAACTTGACACACTAAAAAACTTACACTCGTCACGATACGGAGCTTGGAGCTAGCACTATGGGCAACACGCCCATATTCAGCAACAAGAGGAACTACAACAACATATCTTTCTTTAGAATTAAACAACAAAGCCATAAGACTTCGAGGTTGTTTGCTTATACAATGCAAATCAACACCTTATCTTTAGGCCTTTATACAACTCTGCTATACAATATATGCCCTAACTCTTCTTAAGATTCTAAAGTTGTTGTCTGTCATGATCTAAATCCTCATATCTTCCAGACTATTTGTGTGATCGTCTCACACGAATATAAGCTCTACTTAATAAAATCGGCATGATGAAATACCTAAATGTTTCTCCTCAAAATTGAAGCCAAACCATATGATAGCTTGGGAAGTCACCGAGGTTCTCCCCCGGATCTATAACATCCCCTAGTTCTTCCTCTTTTGGACTCTACAATAAAATATTCTAAATTTGAGGCATTCCCCTTTCACACCTCTTTATCCGATTTTGTTGAAAAGTTCAATCCTGTTGAACTCCTTGAAGATAATATTCCCTGATTTTTATCGAGAGTTTTCTTAGGTGACTTCATTTATCTAAGATGTGATTAAGTATAGGGGCTTGCCTTTATAGGAAGCTTTTCTGAACCCAGCTTAAAATAAATCCTATTTACTTTTTCATATTAAATAGAGGAAATTGTTGGCAAATAAAATGGTTTCGCAGACCAAACATATGTCATATATTTGATCGAGCCTCATCCTCAGGTCTTGTGTTTATCTTTCGGGATAGACATAAGGTTTGAGGTATAGTGCTCTTTCATTAAAACTGTGAAAGTTATGGGCCCAGTTTGATTTCATATTTTTCTAAAACTTATATATATATATATATATATATATATATATATATATATATATATATATATATATATATNATATATATATATATATATATATATATATATATATATATATATATATATATATATATATATATATATGCAAATTAAAATGTCCTTCCAAAGCGGGCAATGAGATTTCGATCCTAGTGATCGACAGCTTTCAACGGGCAACTCCTTAACCAAAATATATAAGTTTCAGAAAAAAATACCACAGAAAACTTTTTTTAAATTAAAGACAACCCACTATAAAGTGCTTAGAACAATTACAAGATAATGAAGAACACAATACTTAGTTTTTTCCCTATGAAAAAAAGAAGAAAAATCTCTCCAACAAAGTCTCCCATCGATCCATGTGATGTTCATACTTCCTTGCTCATATCTCTCAAAATCCCTCACCAATTTCTCAAGAAAATTGAGATATCTTCATCTCCATAAAATCACGTCAACATCCTCCTAAAGCACTTCCTAATTTCTTCTCTGACTCCTTTAATTACTTGTCAAAGAGAAGCAAAAATCCCTCATTTATCCAAGAGACACATCTCTTCATCCAAAAGACACACCTTTTCACTCCAAGATACACATCTCTTCATTTAGAAGCCACTCCAATTGTCTAGATTCATTTAACCACTCCAAGGGGTGTTCATAGCTATCTAAAACCTTCTAGAACACCTTAGAACCACTAAAAGTCGTCCAAAACCGTCTCCAACCGTTTCTGGCGCTTAGGCACAAGTTTCCGGCGCCTAGGCACCATTTTCTCATCGTCAATGGTGCCTAGGAATTAGAGTGCTTAGGTGCCACGTTGCAGGCAGCTCCATTGTTTCACTCTGTTTTGCTTCGTTTCAACTCCATTTCGCCACGTTTCAGCTCTGTTGCGCTCCAAATTGATATACCTACAAAATAGATAAGAAAATAAGCTTTCTTTAAATTATAATTTCATTAAAAAATATGTGATAAATGTAAAAGAGATTAAGCATAGAAAGACATATCAAAATGTATCAGGTCAGAATATTCTTTCTTGCTCAATTTGACTCCAAATGAGACCATTTTTGCTCAATTTTCGCTAAAAGCCAATTTCTTATACCTGAAGACAAATACATGCAAATTATCTTTTTTTAAGGTGTAATATCATTAAAAATGTACATGATCATGAAATGTACACTAAAAATATATAATTTTCAGGTGGATCAATACCCCCAAACTTAAACGTTACTTGTCCTCAAGTAACACTATAGCTTTAAAAACTAAAATTGTTGGCATGTGGTAGTGGGTTTAATTTTTAGACAACTAAAAATTTCTTTTAGAAATTTTATAGTCCAACTTAAAATAATTTCTAGTAAAGCGATGATATCTAAGGTATCAGAACATTTAATATTAAATTTAGGAATACTTATTTTCTATTTAATTCAGACATAATTGAAATTTCTCCAAACTTTGGATTTTAAAAAAAATATTAATTTTATAATTTATTAAATCTATCTTGAAAGTAATTTTTACTAATACTTTCATAAATTAAGCAAAGAATTTATCTTAAGTTTTCTTCCTTAGAAAGATTCAAGTGAAACCAATTTTAATTAGGTACATTCCTCAAAATTCTCCTCCCTTTTTCATACTTTACTTATCTTTTCTTTTTCTTTTCTTTTTTCCCTTTTTTTTCTTTTTTTTTTATTTTTCTTTTACTTTCACGATCTTTTTTAACTCTTACTTTTTTTAGGTGAGGATACTATATCTGAATAGGTCTTTAATGATTTTGAATTTCACTATCCCTTTTCTAAATTTAAAACCTTAATTTCTATCCTTAACTTAAAATCTAGTATTAGTTTTAAAAAGAATTTTCATAGAATCTAAATTCCTTAAAAATATTATTCTAAAAATCCTTAATTTTCAAAAAGTTCATTTTTTCCTTCTATAAATAGTAAAATCATTTCCCTATTATTTTATACTAAATATCATAACTTTAGTTTCATCCTTTTTACTAACTTATCTACTAAGTTCTTTTATATCATTCTTAAAAATCAAAAGTTTAGTATCTTAAATATAACACCACATACCACATGTCATTTAAAAAGTGATATCAAATTAAATACGACTATAGAGGATAAATAAAGTTTAACATTAAAGTTCATTTTTCTTCCTCCCCAAAAACTTAAATTTTTAAATATTTTAAAATAAATTCTATAAAATGTAGCATGAAGAAAAAGTAAAAGCTAAATCGATCAGCTACTGCAACATCCTATCAAATTCATATACATGCATAATCAGGATAGAATGACTACAAGAAAAAGTAAATATAGCCTAAAACACACCTTCAATAATATTAAACTTAAAAGGAAGTATTCTAATTTTGAATTTTATGTTTTTATTCCTTCCCTAAAACTTAATTTTAACATGTATAGCATTCAGTTTAGAAAATATAAGCAGGAAGAAAAACAGTCTGAAATTTTATCTACCACAATTGTCTATCAGAAACATTTATAAGTATTCATCAAAATAGAACAATTTGCAATAGAAAGTTAGTTTAAACTAAACATGCCAAAATAAAATTGAACTAAAGAAAGGTCTAAAAAACATAACATGAATTAGCATAGGAATATATATTTAAGTGTTCTCCAAGTTCTTTATATTGATGTAACACAAACACAAACCCACATGATAAATGAGGTTAATTCTTCCTTGAACTCATCACATCTCACTACCCTGCTTCCAATTTCTAATGGAATCAGTACAATGATAAATTATGAGCTCATAAATAATTTTATAGAGTCTAATCCCATGGATACGATTATCCCTGATATGTTAGATTCCACGAACCAACCTTAGGCATCCCCTTATCCCTTTAAGTAAGCACCTCTAATATTTATGAAGATAGTGCAAGATCATCCTCAAGTTACTCATTAAATAAGGTAATGACTCCTATCAAATGAAAACAAGGTCAGAGGAAGGAATTAATGAAATTGAGATGAAATTATCACTGTCCAAATTCAATATTTCTTCAGTCACTCTTCAAGTTTGATTTAGGACTGACTTGATATGTACTTATTAATCCAACTATTACCAGAGAACAATTATAAGTCCAGACACAATGAGAAGTTAAGGAATCACCTCACTCATGACTCATTAAATTGAAATCAAAACACTAACAATCCAAAAATTCACTAATATCGATCGCACTGATCAATTCATAATGACACATAAAGATCAAATCAATTCACTAGTAATCCAAACATCTACAAATATCAATCAAACTGATCAATCCACACTAAAACAAACACAATACAACACTAACAATCATGAATTTCAAGCATACTAAATTAAATCACACTGGTAACTATGGGTTGCCTCCCATAAAGTGCTTGGTTTAACGTTACTACAAAAAGTGTCAGTATAACAAACATAATATACTGCAAGAAATTTAAGCAAGTTCAGGAAATTTGAGCAAATTGTAAGAAAATTCAACATGAGAAAAACACAAATCTAGCAAAAACAAAAACCAGCTATCACATATGAAAGGCCAGACTAATTGTAAGACTTTGGTAAAGGTGGGGATCAGAGTTGGGTTGTGTACTTCCAACCTTGAACAGAATCTAACGGCCAAAGAATCTTAGGAGGGCATGTTCTAACCCAATCAAGATGATTAACCAGTGGATGTCAATAATTTTGCATTTAACATTCTTTTACTTCTGTGTGCATATAATGGTTTGTTCAGCAGTTAAATGAAGTGATATTTTGAGAAAACCATATTTTGATTATATTTAAATATGTCTTGGAAAATTTAGATTGCCCACAAGTTAATCATCCTGATCGAACTGAAAATACAAACAACCTAAGAGTTTAAGGGGTAATTTCTTACCAAGGGTTGGTGAATAGTATCATCAGTCCTATCCCCTCTCCAAAGTTCATCGGGAGTAGAAGATACTATAATATCCCACTTTGAATCCCTCGTCTAACACACATAAGCAATGTCGTCATCGCTCTTATCACCTTAACCTAGGACTTACTTCAACCTAATGATCAATATGTGGTCATGTCAAATATCCCCAGTTGCTCACAAGGGTTTAGACACTTTATCCGAAGCCCATACCCTTGAGTGTTGGGTTATTAATATAGGATAAGTTGTGTCGGGGTATTTTCTATTGATTTGTGAATTATTGGGACCCGAGTTTAGTGTGAATTGGTTTCTATAATTTAGTGGACATCGTGAAATGATTTCTATCTCTCATTCCTTTATGTTTCAATCATCCGAGGGAATCAATTATGATCAATATTACCCTTTTACCCTTTAGTCTGGCCTAAAATTTTAATGAAGGCTAAAAATTCCATACTTACCATTTTACCTCTATAGTTCTTTACTTCATAATTCCCTCAATTTAATTCAAATTAGTTTGAAACTTTTCTTTTCACTCAATTTTGTCTTAAGAAACACTCTAAAGCACGTTTCATAATTTTCTTATTTAGATTTTAGTTTTTTATAATTATATTAAGTCAAAATTCTTATTTGTTTAGAGCATTTTTTTATTAAAAATAATTTTCATGGCTTTGAAATTTTTACAAGGACTTTCTTCGATTTGGGTTATTTTGGTGATTGTTTGCATTATTTTATATGTTTCTTATTTTTAGTATTTATAATTTTAAAATAGAAAAATATTTTTTAAATTTTTACAACTAATTTTTGTAATTTTCTGACATATATTTTATTTTTTTATAATTATTTTAAGCGAAATAGGGGTGGTTTACCGTAAAAATTAGAGTTTTCAATGTTAGATGTTTCCTCTGACCTTGAAAAAATTAAAGGACATCCCTAATCATGTGAGGAATGAAATCTCCAAATTTCACATTTTTATGATTAATATTTAATTATTTATGATTTAAATAAGTCTTATTGTATTTAATTAATTTGAAAATAAATATTAAGCAAATATTTTTTATTTTTAGTCCACATTGTTATCCTTTGTTCACTGAGTACAAGGGTGTTTTTATTTTATTTTTAGCATTTTTTGATCAAAAGTTATGAATTTTTGAATTTTCTATAATTATTTAAATTAGAAAATACCTTTAATTTCCTACTATCCATGTCGGAGGCACTGCATCCTCATACTCGCCAAACATTCCATGTGACTCCCTCTAATTCGGTGCCACCATCCAAGTAGTCATTGACTCAGGCCCACGTTCACGCCCCATTCCTTCGTTCGACTCCTCCATCGTTCAATCGATACACGTCGAATGGACGACATCTGTTCATCTTCCCTGATCTTCCTAACCCGAAAACTGCTTATTTTATAACCTTAGGATCTCGCTCGATACTCAACAAAATTAAGTTAAGTTTGTTTATACAGCTTCATGTAGGTGAGATGAACCAATCTATATGGTTGCATGTGTATGAAATACAAGTTTTTTTCATAAAGTTCCAAACTGAGCACAAATTTGGGGATTTTGGTCCATACCTTTGTCCAAGTGGTGTAACCTCAATTGGATTGGTTCTTTAGCTTTTCCTTGAGTCCACAAACATCCTCCAATTTTTGCTTTGCTTTGGTGTTGGGCCTAGGTATGACTTTAATCAAAGGGTGGATCGAGTTTGGTCTAGGACTATGTTAGGGTGCGCAAAAGAGAGGAGTTTCGATTGGGGAAGTCTACTTGAGCTTTTGTGTAGTTTTTAGAGGAATCAATCTGAAGATTTGGTGGACTTGGTGGTATGGTCGTGAAATGCTTTAATTTTGAAGCTTAGGATTAAGGCTAAGAAGTGAGAGAGAGGGTCGGAAAGTGATGGGGAAGAACTTCTCATGGCTGCTACATGGTTTGGGAACAATTTGGCAGGGCTTCGCCAAGGTATTAATACTTCTCCCCTTTGGTCATGAGGGGTGCTCAATTTATAGCCATGGACATGGTAACCAACAGGGCAAGCCAGAGTGGCCAAGATGAAGCTTAGGTGGAGGGAAGAGAGGCTTCATTACCCAATGGGAATGAGCCAAGTGAGAGAGTCCAAATTTTTTGTTTAAACTATGGAGGGGCTCTCAGGCTTGGTCCATGGACATGGTAGCCAACAGGGCATTTCAAAGTGGCCAAGATGAAGCTTAGGTGGAGGGAAGTGAGGCTTCATTACCCAATGGGAATGAGCCAAGTCAGCGAGTCCTAATTTTTGGTTTAAACTATGGAGGGGCTCTCAGGCTTAGTGTTTTTGGCGGCTAGGGTGCTCGACCAGGGGAGGTGTTGTCACCTTCACACTAAGGGAGGTTATGGAGGCTATGAAGTCAAGTCAATTTGGTACAAAGATGGTTCATGGCCAAGATCTAAGGGGGAAATGAGGTTTGGGCTTGGTTTACTTGGGTTGTGTATAATCTCTTTGTCAAGTGGCTAGCTCAAGCTTAAGGTGGCTAGAGTGATTGGCTTGACACCAAGGGAGGTTTGGGTGGGTTTAGATGGATGGTTTGGGCATGGGGCAAAAAGCTTAGATGTATCATGAGGAGGGGATGACTTGTGTGAGGAGGAAAAAGGAAGAGTTCTCCTTCTTCCATTTTTGTAAAAGTTGACTCATATGGAGCCTATAAATTTCTTCATGGGTCATGCCTTGCCATGCATGATGTCAAGAATAAATTTAATGAAAAGGAAAACTTTGGTTTTATGAATTTTGGGTAAAAATTCCATGACACCAAATTTGGGAAAAAATTAATGCATGATGATGCATGGTTTCATTAAGAGGGTGGGGTGATAAGGGGAGAAAATTTGTCATGTGAGCTTGGGTTTGGTCTTTTCAAATAAACGAGATGGGCTTTTGGAAAGGCACGTGGAAAGGGCTCTTAAAATGCATGAAGATTGATTTTTTTTAAAATTAATCATAAGCTAAATCAAATGGGTTTGAATTTTGAAATTGAGTAGGTTGGAAGTGAATTGGGTGAAAATTGATCAATTGCGTAAAAATTGGGTACTTTGGATTTTTAGGAAAATTTTGGTATTTTTGGTGGATTTAGCTAAATTGGGTCAATTGGGTAATTTTTGGGAGATTTAGGATCAATGTGGAAGTGTTGTGGTATGCTTATAGAATTTTGGTGGAATTTGACAATTTTGGGTAAATTGGGGTATTTTAGTAATTTTGGGTAATGTAAGGGTATTTTTGGAATTTTAGGAGAAGATTGGGGAATTTTGGATTTGTATTGGTTTGAAGTGTTTTGACATGATTTTAATGAGGATTTGAGAATTTGGGCAATTTTGAGAATTTTAGGGTTCCAGGAGTATTATGGTAATTTTGTAGAACTTTGGGGGTATGAGGCAAAGGTTGGATGTTTAGGTGGAATAGGAGGTCATTAGACATACTAATCATGATGTTAACCCTCTGATGACATGAGACAAATGGGAGAGCCCATTTTGGATCCTTCATGTGTTGGTCCTAATCACACTAGCCAAAGGCTAAAGGCATAGGGACCACCCACATGAGTTTCCAAAAGAGTGGGGAAGAAGGTCAGATGTGAATGATCTTACGGTTTGGAGATGTGTTATAGTGATGGGCTCAAGTGTGTGTAAGTGAGAGACCAAGAACAAGCCACCTAGGGTCATCTTAAGGCTTCATTGATCCTATAGGAGCTCATTCTTAAGTCTTTACATGTTGATCCTCAGCCTCTTAGCCAAAGGCTAAGTGCTTAGGACCACCCATGTGAGACCTCACAAGGAGAGTCAAGAAGTGTTTAGAATTTCTATGGGAGGTAGGCTCCAATACTAGTCCTCTAGGATAGTCAACTGGGAAGTCCTATGGCTAGATCCTACGCTTCTAAAGAACAAAAAACTAAACCTCACCAAAAATGAGGTCAACGCCACCGTCCTCTCAAGCCCTAAGGGATCACAACAAATTTTAACAATTCATATGGTTAGTACGAAAATTAAATGAATCATAGAAGAATATTCATCATATTAATATTAAAAACCAAGTCCAAAAGCACTCTACACGTCCTACAAATCCTACTTATTATTACAAGAGAAAGGTAAAGGAAATCTACTCACAAACCATGAAGAACACCATAGAAATCCTCATTACAAAGAATACCCACTAAATATGTGTTTACAATAAATACAACACAAATGGTACTTAGCTTTTCTCTTCTGAAAAGAGATGAAAAGTTCCTTAAACAATGTATCTTAGTGCTCCTTGCAATGCTGAAATGATCCCTTTATATGTTTCTCTCAAAATACCTCACCAATCTTTCAAAAAAAGTGGATAATATTGAACCCTGAATAATCCTAAAACTCCTTTGCCATGCTCTACTTCCCCAAGGCTTCAAAAGTACCAAGAGTCCTCCCTTGAACTACTTAAATCGACCCCATAACTCTCAGGGTCGTGCTGAAATAATTGTTAGAACTACCCATAGACTGTTCAACGCCATGACAACACAAAGATGGTGCCTAGACGTCGGCCTCTTGGTTTGCCAGCTGCATTTTGGTGCCTAGTAAGCTTGCACGAAAGCACTTGGGTGGAACATCTTGGCGCCCAAAGGCTGGAGCATAGGCACCTGTTTGCTGGTCTCCAATATGCTTCATTTCACCTCCATTTCGCTCTATTTCAACTCTGCTTCACTTCATGTTTCCTACATGTTATAATTGTAAGAAAAGCACAAAAACACATTTCTTTAAAGTGCAATTTCATTCATAAATAGGTGTAAAATATAGATAAAATTAAGCATGCATGAGGACATATCATTTGATTATGTAAATTGTTTTGTTGAATATTGAACATTTCTTCTACAAGTTCATGAAGTCTTTTTTTATTTTCTAACTTTTTGAATAGTCCTCTCTATTTCTGAATTGTAGGTTACAAGTCCTGCAATTCCTGCACTATGCATACACAACTAAAGGTTCAACTAGTTAGTTTAACACAAACACACTTAACAAATAATTACAAATAGCCTTTTTTCTTTTCTTTTTTTTTAACACAAAAATAATTACTTACAAAAGAAAACTATAATACAATTTTCCGAATCTAGGTCTAATTGATTCAAATAAAATTCTCTTAAAGTTTTTTTTTACTATCGAGTCCCTGACAACTATGCTAGAAAATTAATTCACCCCAACGATTATCACAATTTTATAAGTCCTGGTAATGACACCATAAAACTTGATCCCCTCCCTAGCAACTTGATTGAATTCTTAAAATTAGGTGTTCTTGGACATTGAAGTTTCTAACGCAAGTACATGTATCATTTCAGTAATAGAGGGCTCTATTGATTTCTGATTGTTGATCCCACAGAGATTGAGGTAACGACTTATTTATGAAAAGTTCTAGTTTATTACTTATAGGTCTTAGTTTGAAATTTTGATTAAGTGAAAGTTCTACCAGTTACTCTAACACCACTTCAACTAATTTTAATGTTTAAACCAATCTAACTTAATTGGTTCGTTGAGTATCAAGATATAAAAGTTACCCTTCTCTTGTGATTGCATAAGTGGACTGTAGGATTGAATATTATGAATTGTTATTAGGTTAGTGACAAATAAGAGCATATATCTTATTTTCCCTCTTCCAAGTGCGTAAAGAAGTTTGGTTAACTCAGTTTTAATCCATTAAACCCTAGATTGAACTCATCAAAGCATATATTCCTATCTATTTGCATTGTCTATAGTCTACTTTCATTATAGCCTATAGAATAATGTGAAAACTCTAGTTGTTCATTCATCGCTCTCTCGGGTCCTAATGGATCACAACAAATTTTAACAATTCTTATGACCAGTACGAAAAGTAAATGAAGCATAGAATAATACTCATCGCAGTGATATTAAAAACCAATTCTAAAAGCATTCTACACATCCTACAAATCCTAGATTTTCATCATAAGAGAAAGATAAAGAAAATCTACTGACAAAGTATGAAGAACACCATAGAAATCCTCATTATTCAATATATCAAATTCACTAAATATTTGTTTACAACAAGTACAAAATAAATGATAACATGATACTTAGCTTTTCTCCTTTAAAAAGAGATAAAAGTCCCTCCAACAATGCATCTAAGTGCTCTCTGCAATGCTGAAATGATCCCCTTACAAATTTTTCTCAAATTCCTCTCAAATCTCTCTAAGAAAGTGGAAAATACCAAACCCTAACTCTACACTACAACTCCTCTGCCTTCCTTCACTTACTCAAGGCTTCAAAATGCTCTTTAGTTCTTCCTTGAATTTCTTGAATCCCATCACTCCCCAAGTCGTGCAGCAGCAATTGCAAAAAACTGCCCAGGAACTGGCCAGTGCCTTGGTGCCACAAGGCTAGTGCCTACGCGCTAGCATCTCGGTTTGATTGACTGGGTTATGGTGTCTAGGTAACCAGTAAGTTGGCACCAATGCACTTTGGTGGAGCGCCTTGGCACCCAAAGATTCGCCCCAGTCTTCTGGTTTCAATAAGCTCAATTTCGCCTCCGCTTTGCTCCATTTGTCCTACCTATTGTATCTGTAAGTAAAACACAAAAATATCTTTCCTTAAAGTGTGATTTCATTCATAAACAAGTGCAAAATATAAAGAAAATTAAGCATGTTTTAGGACATATAAATATTGCTAACATCCTGAGCTAAAACCATGATCAATGTTAAACAAAATTAGGACAATTTAATAAGTTAAGCTAATTGTGAAGTGGAACTTGCCCATTTAGGTTTATATAAGAACTATCAAACCATTTTAATTCAATTGGAATATTAAAGATAACAAAACAATTTTAATTAAACTATGAATATCAACTTGGCATAGTTGGTTATTTCCACTCTTAAAAGTTTGGCTAGGTTAGACTAGCTAGATGTTCTTGACTACCACAAAAGTGGGCATCTCCTTTTGATGGAAAGAATTAACTTGTTTAATCAAATATGATCAAATAGAGTTACAAATTGAAGAAAGGTGCTCAACCCAATTGAATTGTGTTAAATTGATTTAAAAAATCTTCATATCGAATTAAGTTTACTAAAGCATTTTTAATTTGCTTAATCAATTTGAGCCCATACAGATCATTCTTCCTATTTAGATCAATTTGTACTAATTGGACTTAGAAAATGATAATTTAAAGCTAAATTATTGATTAGGACAATTTAATCAGTCTGATTGAGTCTCTTAAGGTCAAATTAGGGTGAAAAGATTGCTAACCTAACTCATCATTTAGCTTTGGATATGAAAGCACATTTAATGACAAAAAGTATGGTCGTAATATAAAATATATAACAATTTTGTCATAATTCTGAGATAATTTGATTTACTAATATATTAACTTAGTTATATTATGTAATAATTTTGTAGGATTTAATCATAACTCTTGACACAAGATACATGTGTAAGAAAATAAACACATTTAGACATGGGTTGAACAATAATATGGGTAGGCTTACTAGGGACAATAAACAATAACATGGAGCTTACTCAAAATTAACTTCTTTCCTTTCTAATCTAAATTTCTTCTTTAAGTTATCTTAATCAATACTGCTATCACTCCTACATTGACAAAAGAAGATTCATAAGCTCTCCTCAACAAAACAGCAAGGCTCAAATGCCAAGCGCTTCTAAGTTAAATTATATATACCTTCTCCATTTGCTGATGACTACACTATCCACTACCTCAAGTTCTACAAAACTTATTCATTTTCCTCTTAGAACCAACCGAAAACACCATTGGTATTGATCCCAAATTGCATTGATGCCATATGTGACCTTCAATACCTTGACATTTATCCCTCCCTTTCTTTGAGTCTCTAATAAATGGTTTTGTTAAAGAAGTTTGTGGTGTGAGCAAACTACTCAACTATCTAAATGTTAGGAAAAATTAATAGTAATAATATTAATTATGAGATTAAGGGTTAAATTATTACATATGTTACCAAGATTTTGAAGTTAATGACATTTCATTCCATGATAGTCACTTCATTCCTATCCTTACATGCAATTTCAATGATGGGCAAGGATCCCTCCATGGGTTTTGAGCAAAATCTTGGTTTAATATTGAGGCACTTGACTCCACTATTGATAACTTAAATTTCATATGTATTAGGAAATAATCATGTAAATGACTAATATATTATCATCACTTCTTTCCCCAATCCATCTATGACTTCACTAAATTCATATATTGTATATTAAATGACCTAAATTTAGAAATACTCAAAAATAAAGGGTCTCTAAGGATTTATTTATCATTTATTTCTTGCTTTTATTTATGATTGTCTTTCATTCTTAATAATATCTTTTTATGTGTTTCTTACGTTTTTTTTTTTTATATTTTCAAGAGTGCATATTTTAAAATTACTCAAATAGTTTTTAAGTTTTATTTTAACATATCAAATATATTTTTGTTCAAATCAAATCGTAAACAAAAGCAAAGATAAAAATTTGAAAAAAAAAATAAAAAAAATGTAAAATATATTGTGTTTTGCTTAGACTTGATCTCATATTTCTTTTCTCTAGCAAGTGTTGACATTAACATTTATAATTTTGTTATGTCAGTCAAATTACTATTCATATCTATTTTTTATGCTAATTAGTTTCATTTTATTTCATAATAGATTCCATATGGTTCTTTGATATCTACCTTTGAATAGAAACCTTTGCCTTATTTGCTAATGCTCAACAGAGTGTAATCAATATTTATCTTTTTCAGAAAAATAAAAATCACAGTTGACATTTGTAAATCATCTATGGTTTATTTCTGACATTCAACGTAAGAAAATAATATTACGTGCAGATAAGATAGGTATAGATCTGATGATATTTTGTGGTATTATAGTGATGTTATGGTAAAATATTATCACAATACTATCAAATACAACCCAATACCACCATCCATAAGTGCAAATTCTGCACTTAATATTCGCTCCAACTTAGGAGACCAAATTTTTTAATATGGCAAACAAAATAATTACATGCTATCTCACACATTGGCAAATAACTCATAATTCTTGGCATCCAACACTATCTGCCTCACAGATGCAATGCAGCCCAACACAGTCAGCCCCGAGAAGACAACGGCGATCGTGGTGTTCACCCAAAAGATCACCTTCCTCGCCGGCGGTCGGAATGTCACGTTATACATTACCGCCGGTATCACAAAGTCCAACGGCAGGATTGCAAATGCTCCAATCAACGCAACGAGATCGCCAAAGAAGGGAATCATGGCGGCGACGAGAGTTCCGACGGCGACGACGATTGACCGAGAAATGATTCTCGGAATCACGTTGCGCAGGGAGTATTGGTGCCTCTCTGGGTCGGAGAGGAGCTGCTCCAGCACTTCATTGGTTGGTTGAAGGTACACCTGCATGAATATATGTGTTAAGCTATGATAAAGTTTCAGTATAAAAAAGTTGGATTTTTTGCTGTGTAATTGATACCACTGAGACTGCAAAGATTTGGACGAGGGAGAAGATGTTGATGGTCATGAAGAAGGACTTGGGAATAAGGACGGTGCCATCTGAGGCGAAGAAGTTGGAAAGAACGCTGCTTTGTGCTTGATTTCCGAATGCCCAGTAGCCTGATATTGCGACGCTGAAGAAGGTGCTGATCACCACGGCATAGCAGAGACAGAGGCCTTTGAACATTTTGCCTTTTACGGGTGGAGCCAGGGTTGCCTGCGATATAAATGTTACGTGCATGCCACAGCATTTGTTAGGGTTTTATGTATCTAGCGAATGAATTTTTAGATTTAGATGCATGAGAGTGAAATCTTTGAACTTGTATCAAACTATCAGTATTTGCAAATGGAATGCATCTTGGAAGCTGGTTTGATGCAAAGTCGTTTTGAATGTAAGTTTTAGATTTTATGCATTAGATAACAAGAAATAGGAAATATGTGACATGGAATTACTGGAGCATGTGTCTGATGAGGATCACAGACATGCATGCAATACATTTAGGAGATATAGGGGGAAGTAAATTTTAATTTAATGATATTTTACGCTAGAAATGATCTTCATGGATCTCGAGACAAACTGGCAATCTATGATATGAAGGCAAAAATATCATGTAATGTCCTCCATATAAAGAAAGTAAAAATATAATATTGTAATTTTTCTTTTTATTTGTTATAAATAGAGGACTCATCGTAAAAACTCATATAATGAGAACTCTCGCCATTTCTTGTAACCTCTGCTCTTCAAAAATAAAAGGGGCCCGCAAACACCTCTCTTAACCCTGAGCAAGTCATGTTCCCCACCTCTTTTTATTTCTCTCTCTCTATGCTCTCTCTCTCTCTCTCTCTCTCTCTCTCTCTCTCTTTATCCCTAGGCTCTATCCCTTGAAAAAATGACAGATGCAATACACCAGCGAAAACAAAAAAAAAAACACCTCGCTGGTATATCACATCCGTCGTTTGTACGTAGCTCGCGTGTAGATGACGTACGCAAAATTTTCTCCTCTCTTGGGCATGATCAAACATATTTAAATTCAATATTCTTGATATGCCACTAACAAATGTTCATCATTTAGCACGAAACTTGGGGCATGCACTGATCTCGAGGCAACCTTTTGAACAGAAAACATTTAAACTTCAATCAAAAGTCATCCGGAGTTCAGATTTCGGCAAAATTGTAGTTAAATTGATCGGCTCGATGAGACGGACCTAATGATATAAAAGTTAGTCCAATCCGAGTCAAATCAGCGTCGAATCAAGTGAT
>NEWO01000339.1:582923-596884 GCA_003013225.1 Phalaenopsis aphrodite | reverse complement strand
GCCATCTCAAAACAGTGAAGATTTACATACATAACACTCAATTCTTATATACTTATGTATTTACATACGCACCATTCATTTGTGTTCCAACAAACGGCTCTTCAGCTGGTAACCTGTCGTCCGACTGACCACTGCTCTACTCACCTTCGACCAACCACTAGCTTTCGACCAATTCAAAAATTAAAAAAATAATAATAAAAAAGGGGACAAAAATTTGCATAAATACCAATGAATTTGTATATATATGTATGCTTACATACATTCTACTAAGTTCTTATTTCAAATACATAAATATAAATTAGTGAAGTAATCTGCTTATTCAAGAAGAAATCTAATTATATCTCTAGACCGCATATAGGTGGTTGTTTTTCTGGTGCATAATTATGTTATTTTTCTTAAATCTTATTTATAATTCATGTGTATAATAATATTTTTTTCTTTTACATGAGAGGTCAGGTCAAGACTTATCAGGCTCAAGGAGTTCAAGCATTCCGGAAGCCACTCAACACTCAGGAAACTTGAACATGGATAGCAAAACCAGCAATGATGTCAAAAACATCATATCAGTAAAAAACATAAAAAACGACTGACAACGATACCATATATGACCAATAGGCGGAAAATAAAATACAACCAGTAATGATGTCATAGACGTCCAATCGGTAATAAGAGCCGGCCAGGAAATTTTCTCATCATGTGCTCATGCCTCATAGGTTTGGTTGGAAAAATGTAGATATGGTTACCCGTCTACTAGCAAAAAACTTCTCAACTGATACAACGACAGTCATCTCAGAGAGGAGTTTAAGCGGTATTTTCCTATAGATAGAGGATCCAACCTAAGACTGAGGTCTAATCAAGAGACTAGGACTCACACGAGTGAAGGATTACGTATTGTTGCCTTGAACATATACCAGTTGTGGGATAAGTCATACAGACTAATATAAGTGGTTAGTCATGACGTCAAGATCGTTCGGTTGAACCCACAAATTATTCGGTCAAACAAAAGTAATCAGTCATGGCAGAAAGACCGCCACAAATACAAACGATCAGTCTGAAGGTGGTCAGTCGAGACACTAAGATCGTTCGGTCGAACCTTGATTGACATACTCAAATTATTCTCATCCACATAAATGATCCCTATACCCGGTAGCAACAATCCGTAAAGAGTAATGAGCAAATCATCCTAAGAGTTAATTTAGTGACTAATCAACTAACATGGAGTTTCATCAGTGATTCAATTGCTCGTGTTTTTTGCTTTATAAATTCATTTGTTTTTATAGCATTTGTCACTATCAAGGAACAAGACTATTGAGAAACTTAATATGTATACACACATATGGTCTGTACTGATCTTGAGACAATTTGACGGTCAAAGATATAAAGGCAAAAATACCCTGTATTATCCTCCATAAAACAAGAGTTAAAATGTAATATTGTATATCTCCTTTTTATTTGTTATAAATAGAAGACCCATGGTATGTATTAGAGAGACTTAAGTAGTCATCTCTCTAGGAACCTCATGTTGGGAGAACTCTCTCTTCCCCTCTTTTGTAACATCAATTTTTCAATGAATAAAAGAGGTCAAAGAGCCCCAAAATGCCTTTCATTCATGCCTTATGCATTTGAGGAAATATTTCATATTTTACAATGAATAACAAGTAGATTAGATAATAATATGGTACATATTTAGACCGCACTACATGAGAACATTAGTAAGAGAAATGTAGCATTTTTTCTTAAATAGGTTGAAAGCATTGGGTGCTGAAATTTAACGCATTAATCAAGCTTTTAAGCAACGAGCAATTAATCTAACGTGGTGCTCAAATTTGCCAAGGGTAGCTAAATTTGCATGTTATAGAACATTTATAACTTACAATTAATTGTACTAGTTAAATATAAATATGTTACATTTTTTTATCGATGAGAATATTTTAAATGTTTTTTGAGGCATACTAAACTCCTTAAAAACGTTCTTCAAAATCATGAACTATCATTGCAACCTCCTATCAAAATATGTAGCATTCCACTTTGATGGGGGATTGCCATGAGATGTTCAAAATTCTAAGTTATTTATACACCAATCATTATATCATCAAAATGGAACCTAATGTTTGAATTAATGTGCGTTGCTAGTGACAATATAGTTGGAGTTGTATTGGGGCAAGTGATAGGAATGTTCTTTCACATAAATTTTTATGTCAGCCGCGTATTGAGAGATGTATGCTACTACAGAAAAAAAGCTATTGCTTGTTGTTTTTTTAATAAAAACTCAAATCATTATTGATTGGAACCAAGAGGATTATATATACAAATCATACTGCAATTAATACTTAATTAATAGAGAATAATGATGTCAAATCAAGATTGATTCAATGGGTGTTGTTGCTATAAGGATTTGATGTAGAGATAAAAGATAAAATGACATTGAGAATGTAATGGCTAATCATTTAATACGATTTTAAGATGGAGAGTAGGAGAGTAGAATTTTACCAACTTATTATGAAGACATTCCCTAATGAGCAACTAATGTTGATTAATCCTAGAATGGTTTCATGATTTGTAGAATATAGCAGCTGTTTAGCATCCATAGAATGAAGAGATTTCCTTCAAAGATGAAGTACTATCATTGGCATGATCATTATCTCTGTAATTTTTATGATGATCACAGACAACAATGCTTAAGCACAGTAGGATGAATACGATTTAGTTTTAATATAAACCCTTATCTTATGAAGAAAACTTATTGTACCTTTTTTAAGGGAATTATTTAGACGATCCAAGAGAATTTGACCATTTTATAAGTAGTTTTGAAGGAGCTCTCGTCCAAGATTCTTTGAGTAGCATAGTTTGTTGGCAATTATTGAAGATGATGTCGAAAGTTGATTGCTGTAAATATTATGCAGATGCTTAGTCATGAAATTTTATTGTTCTTCCTCTTTTGTTTATTATTATAAATATATTTAAGTTATTTAAACTTAGCTGGCATCCATTGAAGCAAAATTTAGAATTTGAGGAGCAATAAATTAGAAGATTACCATAGACTATACATATATGCATACTTCTGAAATCTTCTTAATTTTTTACCTTATTTTTTTTATTATAAATATGCTTAAGAATTTGAAAACTATTATTTAATTTTTTTATTCTTTAAAATACGAGCTAATCACACCTTTTAAGATTTGACACAGTTTTTCTTGTATAAATGAATAAAATACTATAGTGGATGGATAGTAGATTAGAGAAAGTTGTGATAATTCTATGTTTTTTTTTATCACCGAGTAGTGAAAACCCTGGGCTTAAAAAATCTAAAGTACGTAACAAACCTCAGATCGTACTAGTATTTGAAATACAGCGCTTTGTTTGAATCAAAACCACCGAATTCAATCATTGTTAGCAAAATTCAATCCCTAGGTTTTAACATATTGATTCTCCTTGAGTCAAAATGTAGCTGTTATTTAGTACATAATGGTTACTTTGGTTAGTTATAAAATTAGATTGCTTTTGCACATAGCTCTATTGCATTCGTCTTTGAAATAACTAAATGATTTAATTTCAATAAATGTTGTGCAATTTATGTGGGTGATATTCTAATTTCATTTAATTATTTGATTGATATCATGCTCTTATGCGAAAGTGTTGTCTTCATGTTGTATACCTTAACCATGCGATCAGCTAGCCCAACATGGTTGTATTTATGGCTTTTATGGTAAACAGAGGTAATTTTATCTTTTGGCATTATTTAATTGTATGTCCTAGTCCTCCTCTCTAAAAGGGACTTAAAGGCTTATAAGAGGTTATGGTGAAAAGTGTGAATTTTAAACCCTAGCCTTTTTGCTTTCTCTCATCCAATGCTAGTGAAATATCCCTCCCAATGGACATAGGTGAATCAACTTAACGCCGAACCACATAAATTTTTTGTGTGTGATTGTTGTTATGTGAATTTCTTCGTTTCCGCATTATTTTCGCATAACAGACATAAGAAGGTCGCATCAATCATGTAAGCATTAATGGGAATGACAAAATAATAATTTTTTTAGTAAATTTGATATTCTATTTAAATTTATTGTTATTAGACTCTAGTTAAAGTTACTTATTTTCATTCACCTTTGTGCCAATCTGAGTTAAAGTTCAGTCCGATTTAATTCAATTTTTAAAATAAATTTGACCGATTAATTCTTTTAATATTGGTATATAAATTATATTGTTTTTAATCCTCAAACTAAATAAATTAAATAGTTTAAATGCACTCTTAATTTTAAGAAACCTAAAGCAACAAATATATACTATATATACATATCAATAACTGATAGTAGTTTCATTAGGATGAAAAGAATGTTGAGACTTGGCCATTTGAACACACACATAAAGGGAGAGAGAGAGTATGAGTGCACACCTTAATTTCTGGTATAATTCCACTCCCATAAGTTGTAGCAATTACAGATATTGCAGTAAATACACCAAAAAGCTTGTCTTTGCCTGAGCCAGGTATGTTGTATTCTCTTGGTGGAGCACGAGAAGAATGTCCTGCACCCATCAAACCGTATTTATAAAACAACTATGAAAATAGTCCCACATCTTATTATTCTACAGGAATAAATTTTACATACTCGCAATGGAACAAAGTGTTGGGTTGGATTGTAGGTTTTATATGGAACAAAGTGTTGGGTTGGACTGTAGGTTTTATAGAGCCAACTAATGATTTTCTATTTCTTTTCTCTATTTTTAAAAACTTAAATCTCAAAAGCTCTTTTGTAAATTTTATTTTATTATATTATTTCAGCCATATCCTTTTTCAAAAAACCAATTTTTATGAAAAATGTTATAAATTTTTTATCCAATCAGACCCCTGAATTTCATCTATTTACACACGTATCATGTAAATTTTTATATTTATATCCATAGCAGTCAAATCTTTAATATCACATTAAAAAATTACTACTTCTTATTTTTTAAAAAAATACACCTTTTCATGTTTAACTTTTATGTCACTAAAATATATAAATGTAAATATGAAAGTTTAGTGGGTAGATATGTAAATACATAAGAATTGTGTGCTATAGCATAATGTATATTTCTCTAGAAAATTGTTTTTCCAAATAACTCTCATTCGAACCTATGATAAGTCAATATAACTAGGTGCATGCCACTTTAAATATCAATATTATATAAATACTTCGATATAAACTACTAATATAATCAAGCATTTGGACTAAAGAAACCAAATTAAATTGAAATAAGTTTGAAGGACTTGCCAATATAGATAGAGCTTGTTGTAGCACAAGCACTGTAAAGAAAGCATAGAAGGAGGGAGATGAGGTTGAGGTGCCTGAGGGAATGGAAGGATGGGACTTGTGCAAGTATCAACATCAATATTCCTCCAAACACTATAAATTCATACAGCTTCATTGTTCCATCTGGCTTCTCTAATAAGTACACAGCCTATTATACAAAAAAGATGAAAAAATTAGATGTCATATGTTGCCGTCTATCTTTTTATATATACATATTCATATAGACACACACACACATGTATGTATAAAGAGAAAGATGGAATTCAAACAACAACCTTTAGGGTTATGCCTGCAAGCAGAACACCGGCTACCACCGCAGCGAAGCAGAGCACAAACTGGATCGGAGCAACATAATAGCGGCCCCAAAAAGAACCTGCGCGAATGCTCAAGCAATAATCTCTATCATTTTAAATGAAACTCCGAACGGAAAGAGTAATGCTTCATTCATTAAAGCAATTCATGTTTCAAATATTTCTTTACTATTTGTTGTGTTCATAATTTATGTGAATTAATCACAATCCAATGAGTGCAATGGCTTTATCCATTGTATTTAAGGCACAACAACTATAGGTACATTACAATAAAATAAAATAAAAAATTTGTCTAACTTTCTAAGAGTAGTATAGGCAGCATTACCTTTAAAAAATGAAGATTTTTATATATGCCACACAATTCAAACTTATTTATGTAATTAATACATAAACTTTGATTTTTACAATAACAGTTTGTTCTCTATGGTTGAAAATGTGTATTTCATGTTTTTAAAGTTATTGTGATATCTCTTATGTAATAGGAAAGATTTGAGTGTTATAAAAATAAAAATGAATGTTGGTTGTTAGATATGTAAATGCATAAGAATTGTGTGGTCTGTATGTAAATGCCCCTTAACACACACACACTTGTCGAAGGAACAACTAAACGCGGGAAAGAAGATGGATGTGCTACTAAGAATGCTTAAATAGAGACACATAACAATAAGTGCCTCCAAAGGCATCCTGCCCAATAGAGAATCAATAAGGAAAAAAAATCATACAAAAAAATTGCAAGAAACCACCACAAGCTCATAGAAAAAAAAAATGGACCTCCTTGAGTCTCGTAATAAAGCTTTAAATGTGTTACATCTTTGCTGTATGCTTTTCTCACTTATTCTCAATCCCCTTTCTTACTCTTTTTCTCTTTTTTTTTCTGCTGCCCTAGCAAGCCTTTCGTATAGAATTCTTGAACGGGGTCTACCTTATGCTACAATGACAATGGTGGAAGGAGAGAGTGGAGTTGGATTGTGTGTTTCCAACTCTGGTTTGATTTTGTTGGCTTCCTGTGTGGAATGGTTTGATACTTCTTTGTTTTGCCCCTTCTCGAGCTGAGAGATTCTATTGGAGAGTTGATTTGGTTGAGACAAATATGTGTCTGGAGGCAGGGAGTGATTTTTTTAGTATGTCGGAAACTTGGTCGGTGGACATGATATGATGGATGTTGACCTCATTTTTGGTCACATAGGTCTTGCACGGACATCCCCCCATGGCCTGACACAACAAAATTTGCTAAAAGGTAGCCCAAGTAAATAATCTTGACACACTAGCAATCTTTGTCCTTCTTCCATGGAGTAGGCCACAAATCCTCACACGGTTTCACTAGCGGCAATCCGTGGCTCACTAACTGTCAGATTAATCTCAGCAGTCGATACGCCACCCGATTGGTCGGCTCTAAAGTGCCGCGTAATCGCCTTCTGAGCATATAAATAGGCCAACTCCGACACTTCTCAGACACACACATGATTGAGTCAAACTCTCTAGTAATTACTCCTAGTAGAAAAAGAAGAAGAATGGAACCAATTTTCCGGCAAGCCTCCTCTTTTGGTTAAGCCATCTTCTTTCAGTATGACTCTTAACTAGTCTTCCTTTAGGTACATTGAGTTCCAAGTTAGCTTTTAGCTAGTTCAATCAACTCAATAGTTTTGGATTGGGCTTGGGTTAGGTTTGGCTAGGTAAGTTTGGGTTAGACTGGTTTGGTTCGACTTGAGTTGAACCCAAATTAACTTAACCAAAATGTAGCCCAAACACTAGACAAAACCTAACTCATGTAAGCTTAAACTTGGACCTAAACCCTAAGCTTAACCTAGGTCTGAACCAACCCAGAAATGACCCAAATCCTAAATCTTACCCAGGTCACACTCAACCCAGACGTGACCCAACCAAGAGCTGACCCAAATTCTAAACCTAACCCAAGTCTGACCAATCCCAGACCTAGCCAAAACCCTAAACCTAACCCAACTCAAACCTGAACCAAATCCTAAACCTTAACTAGGTTTGACCCAACCTAGACCAGACTGAAATCCTAAACCTAAACTAGATCTAACTCAACCCAGACCTGACATAAATCCCAAACCTAACCAGGGTCTAACCCAACTCAAACTTGACCTAAACCCTAAACTTAACCCAGGTCTGAGCAAACCTAGACTTGACCACAAACCTTAAACCAGACCAAGGTCTGACCCAATCAAGACCTGACCGAATAAACTTAACCTAGGTCTGCCCAAACCTATTCTTGACCAAAACTCTAAAGCTAAAGCAGGTATAAACCAACCCAGGCTTGATTAAATATGTAAGTCAACCTGAGTCAACTCAGCTTAACCCGAGTCAAACCCAAATCAAACCTAATCCAAACCGTGTCAACCCAACTTAACCCTGGTCAAATGAAAATCAAACCTAAGCCAACCCCGGTCAACCTAGCATAACATGGGTCAAACATGATCCAAACATAAGCCAACGCCAACCCTGCTTAAACCTAGTCAAACCCAAATCAAAACTAACCTAACTTGAATCAACCTATCTTAATCTGAGTTAAAACTAAGCCGACCAAAGAGAACCCAAGAAAATCCGAGCAAAATCAAACCAAACCCAGCTTAACCTGAGTTAGCTTATAGCCAACTTAGGCCCAAACTCTCTAGCACATACCACACATTTGCTCGAGCCCAAGCTAACTTAAGCTAAAAACCTAATGCAGCCCAACTAAATCATATTCCAAGTCTAATGCAAGGCTACATGTTATTTTATATGTTTTATCTCACATGTCGTTTCATATTTTATTTCATATGTCGTTCATGATTTATTTTTAATCATATGTCATTTCATTTTCAAAAATAAAACAAAAATAACAAAAAATACATAACATAAAAATAAGGATGAGAACTTCTCTTTTTTTTCCGCAAACATTAAAAATCAAAATTCCGATTAAAGAAAGTTAAAACATATAAAACCTTGATTTCTCGTCATGACCGACAAGCCTAGGAGCAAAATAAGACATGAATTAAAACATTGAACTTCAAATAAATATGAAAACACACAAAGATAAATAATGGGAACTGAACATAGGTAGATCTGACAAACTTTAGTTTAGTTAACTTAGACACCAAACCAAGGGCCATTCACTTAACCAAGGTTATTCTGAGTATAAAATCCTAGGTCTATTTAGGTAGCGAGTTAGTGCTAAGGACTAGGACATGCAAAGAAACAAACCTACCCCCCTGAGAATAAAGGGAATAGATTAGAATGAAGTGACCCATGGTTACTGATGAAGGTATTTCAAACTGCTTTAAAACTATCAATCCTCCATGCTTCAACATTTAAGGGTGATTCCTAGTTATCAGGCTGGTCATATTTGACAACACCAATATTTTTAGGACGACGGAAAATCATGGGCAACTTGAACAAGGAAGTTCTTCCCAAATTTTCCCAAAATTTAGGTTAGTTTGCACATAGAATTTCCTATTAAGTTTAAGATTTCATTTTCTATCTAGAAATTTTTTCCTACCTGACTCTATCCTTTTCTTATGGTTTCCAATAACTTCTGTCATCCAAATCCATATCCTTCATCCATGTTTTGACTTCACTCAATCAGTCCAAATTTATCAAATCTTTTTGAATTATTATTATGTCTTGAGCCCTTCTCATGACACGTCGTCATCAGATTATAAGTTCCATCCTTTTGAACTTAATTCTTTCAATTTAGACCCCCACCATAATTATGAAAAACTAATAACTTATCATATTATTCGAGATGTTTTCTTTAGTGATTATAGTTCTCAAGATATAATTAACTACGAGAGCTTACGATTCTAAAGATGTAATCAACAATAAGGGCTTCCGGATTTAAAAGTGTAATCAACTACGAGGTGTGTTGTGGCACTTGTGTCGAGGATCCAAGATTGGTTGTAGGTACTTTTGTTTGTTGTGAGTGTCATGTGATGTGGGAGTGGGTGGTTTGTATTTTAGGTTGGTCATGTGCCTACAATGTGATGCTGAGTGATCTTGCTTGAGACAGATTTGATAGGTTATTGGTTTTTTATTTTGTGTGAGTTGGTTTGGTATCAGAAGGATTGAGAGGAATGGTGTTGGTTCATATAGTTAGGTTTGTGTTGATTTTGAGTATTGTTGTGTGGGTGCGAGTTTTCAGGTTTTTTTTAGTATAAAGATGTGATGGGTTATTGTTTTAAGTTTTCAGTTGCTAAATTGGATTTCTCATTATGAAGCATGGAATAAAGTTCTTCAAGTTTGATTGGATTCAGCTACGTGCGTATCATGATTTTGAATCCCTGGTATTGAGTTGATAACCCATTCAATGTGTAGAAGATTATGTCCTCTATGTCGATCAGAGCTCCTGTAGCTACAATATTAATATTTATTGTTTTAATGTTTGTTTGATATTGGGACATGATATTGCTCCCTATTGTAATGTTGTGGAGGTCATTTTTTAGCTAGATCACCCTGGATCTTTTTATTGATTGAAAGTGCATCTTGAGGGTTGTCCAGATCTCTGTGATGTTGTTGAGGTTGAGAATGTATAGTAGAATTGATTTGCAATGGTTGGTCGTATAGAGACTAAGAGGTTTTGATCGACCAGATGGCAAACTTTAAAATTTGGATTTACTTCTGATTGCCTAACTCAGTTATGATGAATTAAGAAGTAATGGAGGAATTCTCTGCAAAAAAAATTCAAATCCATTTGCACCGAATAGTTTTTGCATTTGAGTTTTCCATGCCTGATAATTGTCATATTGCAGAGGTAAGGTTGACAATGTCTTGATGTTTGACATCGGAAATTTGAGTGATACATGTATGCTGATTTCCTTTATTCTCTTGAGAGATATCGACGAGGACTGGCTTTTTTATCATGGATAAAATTGGGAATTACATGGATCGATCGATGTTAAGGGGTGTTCTCTGATACCATGTAGAAAAAGATGGGACCAACTCGAGCCTCGTATTAAACCATCACATGAATTACATCATTACAGTATGTTTTCTCACCTCTTCTCAATCACCTTTCTTACCCATTTTTTCTTTTCCTTTCGTTTCCCTAGCAAGTCCTTCTTTTAAAATCCTAGAGCGAGGTTCTCCCTCATGTTTTAGTGATATTGGCAGCAACTTGATGTGCGTGGAAAGAGAGAGTAGAGTTGGGTTGTGTGTTCCTTGATATGTTTCGATCTTGGTGGTTTCTTGTGGGGACCGACAATATATTTTTCTATTTAAAGCTAAGAAGAAAACTTCAAACTGGTATAAGTAAGCAGTTTCAATAGCCAACATCAATTACTCCCACACTAGAAGAAATAGGAAACAAAGTATCTCAAAGATATGAATACATCCAACCACAAAAAATAACAAAACATTGATGTTGGCTTGATTATTCAAGGAGGAGAACATAAAAAGAAGAGTAGTGTGTCATATCATTGTGTTATCTCCAAATATTGTAGGCAATAAAAAAAAATGTTGTGAAGATAAAAATTCTAATAAGTCGACTCCATTAGATTCTTTTACAGTGTAAGGATGGCAAAAAGGAAACGTGTGCATAAGAGAAACACATTATTTCAAGATAATATGTAGAAGGAAAATAAAGAAAAAATTGTTTATTGATTCATTCTCAATATTTCATAAAAAGCATTTGTGTATATAACTAGATTACTATAGTACTTAATCAAGCATACACCTATGATACATTAAAAGTTGATTTGCTTAGCTAATCAAGATAGTGCTTGCATAATCAGGTTTAGAGCATACTAACTAGCTAAAATCAAGGTGGACTTGCTGACTAGAATGTAGAGGGACTCGCTATGATGGTTCAATACATCTACTTGCCAACTAGAATCAGAACTTGCCCTATAAGCACAAGAAATTAAAACTTGCCAAACCGACAATGAACTTGTCGGACCAACTTATTCCAGTCACTCATCTCAATTCAAGAGCAACTTAATGAAAACCACTAGAAGAATTAGGGGCTTGAGGAGAAAACTAAGGTTACACAATTAATATTGTGTACCAAGCTTAAATTTACTCTAGAACTGATAAGTGTTGATTCATCTCCGAGGAAATATTGTCCAGGAAGTATAACCTGCAGAGCCTGTGGGTAGTTGTCACATTCAACATTGAAAAAACCCAACTCAATGAGTGGTGAAGCGCTAATAATGAAGGCATGCATACTACACTTAACATGTTAAAAGAGTTGCAGATTTAATTCGCCTTAAAGAGAGAAGAAACAAAAAGGAGGATGCCAACATACTGCTGCTTGCACCTAAGAGAAAAAGCTTCATATGTGACAACTTGGTGCAATCGAAGGTAGACCACACAATGAGCAACCAAGTCATTGGCATGCAGGAGAAAACTTTGTTGGTGAGTAGGATTGAGGGAGTACAAAATGAAGACTCATTCATGAAAAGCGTCAACTTTCTTATATATGAATTTATCTATGATTGTTCTATTTTTAACACTTCAGAAAATAGCCTTGGTGAGTTTGACATCCAAATCATTCACACTTAATTTACTTTTGAAAGTCATTTATTTTTATATTTCATAAATACTAGAATAGAGTGAAGTATATTAACTTAAGCTTAGTATAAAAATTAAGGGCTTAAATATAAGTTTTGAATCGCATTTCATGCCTAAAATGGTAGGACTCCATCATTTATGACAATATATACAATGTATCATATGTATTTCAATCCCCAATATTTAGTAGAAATTAATTGGAGGAAAAAAAAAGAAGACTAACCGAGAATGTAGTGAGCCATGTCTCTAAAGCGAAGCAGGCGATTGCCTTGCTGGGCATGGTGCTCCAGGGTGACGGAGAGGAGAACGTAGGAGTAGAATGTGACGACAGCCGCCAGCAGGAGGAAGGCCACGCCGCCAGCCCATCCCATCTTTGCCAGCGCAAATGGCAAGCTCAGCAACGCCGGCGCCACTATTGAAGTCGTCAGATGATATCCACAATGAAGCCATGATCCTGCATGAGTAAGTTAGTATAACTTCTTGCTCCTCTAAAGTCATCCTATTTAACTCCGGGTGTAATTGGCGTCCGAAGTCCAATGATGAGCGCCACATGTCAAGTGGACCCCATCGTAAATCACGGCAGGACCAGTGTTAAAAGCAATGGGGCTCACTTGACATGTGGCGCCCTACTATTGGACTCCGAATGCATGTGGAGTGCGAGTGACTTCATATAAATGATAAATAATGAAATTATTTTAATAAGATTTAAATATAATAATAATAAGAAAAGAGTAAAGCAAAAAGACATCACTTGCTAAACTACTGATTCTAAAAGATTATATGCTAAAACAAGGTGGAAACAAGACTGAGATGGTTGCAGGGCTAGCTCACGATTAAAATGGGCAGTCTGATTTGATTGTTAAGACGATGTTGAACATAGCAGCTTAACCTTCTCATCTTCTTAGATATAGAATTTTTCTTTTTTTATTTTCAAAAAATACTAATGCCTACAAAAAATATAGGAAAAGGTGGTTCAATAACTTTGAGAATGATTTACATATTCACTATTTATATAGGGAACTCCAGAATGATCTCATTGCAAATGGAATTTCTTTTAAGACTCTAAATTTACCCATTGATTTTGTTAATGAAATCATGGAATATTTGAAAAACATATATCCTTAACAATCTATATATATATATATATATATATAGTACAAAAGAAATCGATATTTCGTAGAAGCCCAAATATTGTTTTCCCATGGGTTTTTTGACCTCATGATAAGAGCTTGCACCATGCCCCTAAAATTCTAGAGCTTCCGCACTACGGTGAGATCGAACCCTTGATCTGAGAGGACTTACAGTGACCCCGCCAAGGCTCGCGACACACACACATGCGCGCGCGAACACACACAAATATATACGTATATATAGATAACATCTCTAAACTTATATATTTCTTATGTATGTATGTATGAATGTATGTATATAATAAGAATGAGTGATATATATGGAAACGCCACTTTATATTTATGAGTTCTAAAGATCTATGAAACCTACATGTAAACTTTGAGAAGATAAGCTTGTCATCATCAAATTAATACTTTAAAGCATAACATTAGGGATTATTTATGGGCATGTTCTTCTAAATCAACTCACAATACTCAGAGCTAATGTTTACCAATTTCTAAGGATTTGTCAACTAGGATTTACGTTGTCTTAGTGTTGTTTTTAAAATACGTTTAGACCAACAACTTCTATATTTTTCTATTTGGCAGCTTGAATAGTCTTAATCCTCGGAGTTAATTATCTTTGTTTGACTAATCAGGCCAGTTAACCTCTTGCATTAGAATAAACATATTAGACCTTACTAATAGCTTATATACTCATCTGTACTTAATCCAAATCTAAA